>BJBW01020740.1:0-17535 GCA_004320125.1 Scolopax mira
GGATGGAAAAAGGGTTGTTTTGTTTTGGTGGGTTTTTTTTAAAAAACAAAAAAAAAACCCCATCATACTGAGGTTCTTCCTTAGGCAGTTGGGTCTCATTAGCGTTTTCTATCCTCTTTCTTCCCAAACTGTGATATTTAACGATTTCGGTACAAAAAAAAATCAGTTCTGAGGATGCTCCATGTAAACTCGGCAATAATCAGCCCCACGGCCAATAAACTCTTCACCCTCGTAGTTTATTTGCTGCTAAGCCTTGGCCTGCAGCCTTGGAATTCATCCTGCCTGCACTTACAGCTATTTCCTCGTAAACAGGAAGCCCCCTCAAATTTGCATTACAGTAAACTCATCGACTTCGTTTAGTGTCAAGTCTTTATCTCGGGAGGATCAAACGCTGCGCCGACAGGTGGACCTGGCTCAGAGACAAATTCTAAAAGAGGTAAAAACCCCTTTGTAATATTTCCCCAGGAGGCCGTGGTCGCCCACCGGAGGTAGAGTGGGACCGAGCGCGTTCCTGCGGGAAGAGCGCTGCAATAAGGTATTTATTTTTGAGTGTGGATGTGATATTCCAGTGACCTTCCTGCTATCCCTGCCGGTGACAGCCAGCAGCGAGGAGGGCAGCTCCCAGCCCGGCCTTACTCGTGCTCTCACACACACACGGAGAAAGAAAACAAAAAAAAAAAATTAAAAAAGAAAAAAATTATTAGGAAAAATTGTTTGATTTCCAAATCGTTTAAGAGAGGACTCTGTGTGTTGTATTTTTTTTTTTCTTCACTGTTACTATATCAACCTGCATTTAAGCAGCCGATTTATGTAATTTTAAATGAATCACTTTGCCAGCGACACAGAATATTTAAGTATACCCAACACACCGTGTCTGTTCTAATGAGAGGGCTCGAGGAAAAAAAAAAAAAACCAACCAGAAACCAGCATGAAGACATCTGACACCAGAATAACGGTCACAATTTCCTAGTGTATGAGGAAATCCCTGGTTTCAGTTAGAAGCTGAGAAGTTCAGTCATTTCAAGCGACCTAGAGCCGTTTGTGGTCCCAGGCTTAGGTAAGTCTCTCTTCTCGTTTATGTCCACGCTTCCTCTCATTCATCTGCTGAGCTGTCTTCCACGTCCCACAGCGCCCTGGCATCGCTTACAGCTGCAAACCTCTGCCTCCCTGAAGGCTTCTCACCTTCTTCAGAGCATGACAGTCCAGGGGGGAGATGGCAAACAAGCTTTTTCCTTTAATATTTCACGCCATCTGCGAACAGGTTCTTCCACGTTCCCTCACCTCTCCTCTTTCTCTGCGGAGCTTCCTCCCGGCTGCGTTTCCCACCCTGTGGAGCCCAACACTGAGGGGGACATCACCTCTCCGAGCACAGGGGGAACCACCAAACGTGGCCACCACGCAAATCCTGGAGCAGGAGAGCAGAAGGGCGCAGGTTCTTTGGGCCTCATGCCGTGCTGCGAAGGTTCCACCACACTTTGAATGAGGGGACGTCGGTCCAGGCTTCCCAGCCTCCCCAAAACTGGTACCTCTCGTGGAGAGGGTGCTGGTACCTCTCGTGGTGTTGGAAGGACTCCTCCCTTGCACCCCCTCCCCAACCCCACCTTCCACCTCCCCAGAGGGCTGGTGTCCCTCTCGCAAACAGAGAGCATCTCAGCACATCCCCCAGACTAAGGACACCAACAGAACAAAAAAAAAAAAAAAAAAGCCAAAGCACACAGAGCCCTCCCAGTAAAGCACTGCACTTCCAGTTAACACCAGAGGGTAAATTTTACAGATATTGATTGTTTTTACAAGCATTTACACAGAGCAGGAGAAAAACATGCACTTTCCTCCACCCAGCAAACCATCCTCAACCAGAGCTTCAAAAACCACAGCCCAACTTCTCCATCCGAGGTGTCCCTGCCCCTGCCAGGGGGATGCAAGGCACCCCCACCCCCCCGTGCCCCCCACCTTCCCCTGGCTCTGCAGCCTCACTGCGTTACCCGCAATTCAACCATAAACGCAGGGAGAGAGAAAAAAAAAAAAAAGAGAGAAAAAAAAACCTAACCCTGAGTGAAGAAGTGAGAAGAAGGTTTGGGTGCTCTCTCCTTGCCGGCAGCCGGCCAGGCCAGGCCACCAGCAAGCTTGCAAGCTGCCGACACGATTTGCAGTAAATTTGGGGTTAGATTTATTAATTTCTATTCCCCACCACCACTCCCCGGGTTGCAATACGCTGTTTCCTGGCTAAATCCATCCCTACACACGGCCCTGGAAAGAGAGGCCAAGCTTACTTTGAATTTCAGCAATAAACAACCCAGCGACGCTCAGGTGGTTTTATAACGGGTCAATAACCAGGGGCCGGCGTTCAGAAGAAAAGCTGCCTTTTCCCCACCAAACCCCCCCAAGTAAAGGGGCTCGGCGGTGGCCAGGTACCCATCCGCTTGCCCGGTGGGACCCATGGAAGCCCGTGGCCACCGAGGTGGCCACTGGATTGAGCCCTGCACTGGTCCCTGGCTGTCCAAGCACCTCTGCTCCGTGACCTGCTTGCCAAGAGAAAAAAAAAAAAAAAACAAAACCTCTCTCTTCCCGCACTGGTGTCAAACCTCGGCTATCATCACTCAAAAATAAAAATATATATTTATATATATAATACATATAGGTCTGAGGAATAAAACAGAATGATTCGCTTGAGGTTTCCCGTTTTATTCGGCTCGCCACTTCAAGAATTTCTCAGCCCTTGAATGAAGCGTCAAGTTTGGGATGAAATAAACACCCCAACCCGGGGGGGGGATGTTTTCAGCCAACCCCCCTCCCCGGGAGAAACCGGCTTCTCCACATCCTCACCCACCGACAGACACCCCCCCCCCGCCTTCCAGCCTCTCCTAGAAGTTCTTCCACCTAAAGGCACCCGACCCGACCCCGCTACTCGCCCCGGAGGCCGCGGGGTGCCCGGGCACGGCGGGGAGGGCCGGTGGCCACCGGACCGTTATGTTCGGCAACGCGGGGGGGGGGGGGGGGGGGGGGGGGAAGACGGGGAGGCCACCGGGGCCGGTGAGGGTCCCCCCGGGGGAGCCGTTGCGGGCGGTACCTGGGCTCGGGCAGGGTGATCTTCTTGCTGGCCCTGGCCGCCGGGGTGCTCTTGCTCTTCTCCATCGCCATCAGGTAGCTGACATCGGCCAGCACCGCCTCCAGGTCCGCCATGTTCCCGCTCCCGCCGCCGGGGCTGCAGATGGAGGCTCCGCCGGGGGCAGCCGCCCCCGAGGCGGCAGAGGCGGGGGGCGGAGGAAGGCTGGCGGCGGGCGAGCGGGCAGCCGAGGCGGGCGGCGGCGGCGGCTCCCCCTCCGCCGGTACCGCCGAGCGCCTCCCGGGTGCGCCTGTGCGTGTGTGTGTGTGTGTGTGAGGGCGGAGGGGGGGGGACACGACAGCGGCCGCCTCCCCGCCCTCCGCGCCCGGGGCTCGCCGCCGGCCCTGCGCGCCCTCAGCCCGCGGCGGGAAACCCCCCCCCCGCCCGCCGCCTCCTCCAACCCCCGCCGGGCCGGGCCCCCCCAGCCCCCCTCGGGCTCCTCAGCGCTCGCCCGCCCCCGCCGGGCCCATGGCGGCGGTAGGGCAGCCCGGTGCGGCCCCCGCGGCGCCGGGCGGGCAGGTCGAAGCGGGGCGGCGGGGCTGGGCGGCCATAGGCGGTGCGGGCGGTGCGGCCGCCAGGGGCTGCCCCGCCGGCGGCGGCGGCGTGAGGGGCTGCGGCGCGGCGGCGCCTGCGAAAATCCGGACCTGGATTCCTCGGCGGCCGCTGGAGCGGGGCGGAGTGGGGGTGTGGGGGAAGATCCACCCGCCGGGATCGCGGCCCGGTGGGTCCCGCATCGCCCCCCGCCGCAGGTGTCCCCCCCGCCCGCTGTCCTGTCCGGCTGGGCCCGGCTGCCGGTGCTGCAACCGGGGAGTAAAGTGTGTCCCCCCCCGCCGCGGTGGGTTTATATGTCTCAAGTGACCGTGGAGGGGGGAGCCGTGTTTATTCACCTCAGGAGGGGGGGGGAGCCGCGTTTATTCCCCTCAGGGGCGGTGTGGGGGCTCCCCGGGACACCCCCCCCCTCCCTCCCGCCGGGGGACAGCGGGTGGGACGCGTGTCTTTACAATTCATTTCCTCACCGTTTATCAAAAACATCACGCTCGTAAGAAAAACCGCGTCCGAATAAAGGCATCTGCATGAACACACATTCTCCCCCCCGGCCTTGAAACTCTTTTGGTGGCAAATAATGGCAGAAGGGGGACCCCCGAGGGCTGGGGGCTCCGGCCATCCCCTGGTTTTGGGGGGGGGGCTCCCAAGAGAGCTCACTCCCCCCCCCCCCCCCCCCNNCCCAAGAGAGCCCCCCCCCCCCCCCCCCCCCAAAGTCGCGGCCCCCCCATTATCACTGTCATAGTAGCTCTGCTGCAGCCAAGCCGATATGCAGATTTCAGCTTCTCTCTTCCCCGAATTTCGTCAAATATGTCATAAATAATTGGCTCAATGAAAGGCTAAGTCAATGACAAGTCTGAAGTTTAAAGCTCAGCTTGTTTTGAGCTCTTTTCAAGTGCCGCCACTCCCCCTTCCTACATCTTTGTGCGAGTTAATGATCTGATTAAAAGCAAGGTAGAGTATACAGCTGGGAGGGTTTCATTTATGAGCCGTCTGAGAACCCGTTTTTTTGTTCAAAATGTTAATTTAAACCAACGCTTTTCACCGGGACGGATGCCTGGGGGAAGGTTTCTCCTCCGCCGGTGAAGTTCCCGATGGCCACAGAGGAGATGCTGGGGTGGAAGGGGGTGGAGGAGGACCTGGGGCAGGTCCCTCTCGGAGGCTCAGCGTGGAATTTCCCCACCAACCTGCTGGAAAAAGGGTTCTTTTTATTTTCATGAATAAAAGCTGGGTCTTGGGCCGCTTTCCCTGGTACCTCTCCCCTGGCCCATCACTCTCTGTGGAGCCAAACCGGCACCTACAGCTGCGCACCCTCATCAAGGCTTGTGAAATTACTGCCTAATTAGTAAATAGACATGGTGCCCTGTGCTGTAGAGCACTAATCTACCAACCCGTGGTCTGCGCCTCATTTTAGACCATTAAAATGTTTGAGTTTTGATGAGAAAGACTGGCGTTGGCTAATGACGGGTCCAAAAGTCTTTGTCTCCGCTCTTAAAAGAGGGATATTCTAATTTGTTTAAGCAGGAGTAATCATCAGCGATGAGTGATGTCCTTGGCCTGGTTGGGTGAGCAGACACGGGCGCTTTGGTGGCTCTTCCAAGGGGACAGCCAAGTCGTGGCTCCCGCAGCCCCTCCGTTCCTCCACCACTCCCAGGCATCTCCATGGAGAGAATGGGTTTTCATCTCCCGAAACGGTGCTGGTGCCAACACAGCGTTGCAGGGAGGTTGCTGGGGCTGGTCTGATGGCCTTGCTGAACACCACCATCACCATGTCACCCAACCAAGGGGAGGAGAAAGCCAAGAGAAACCCCTAGCACGACCTCGCCGAGGAAGGCTCTTTCATTTTCCAAACTCTTTAAATGAATTCACAGTGATGGTGATAGCCATAACGGCCACAAAAATGCCACTTAGGGTTCACAATGCTCTCCTTTTTATTCCTGCACCAGGTTTTTTTTCTTTATTATCTGGATGTTATCATAAGGTGCGCTTCGTAGGTACTCTTGGTGGCAGGTTCTAGGTGATGGCTGATAGAAAAACCCAGTTAAGAAACTTCTCCTCTTCTTTCCGCCTTCATCTTTCCCCTGGTGCTGGCACCAAAGCAGCGGTGGGTTATCAGAAAAGATGTTTTCTTCCCCATTTGTTTAATAAGCGAGTTTTTGATGCAGTGGGAGTGGGTGGCACGACCCCCCCAGCCAACCCTGCATATCCCTTGTGGAAAAGTGCAATATCCCAGGGTAAATCTGCAGCTTTTCGTACCATTCAGCTGTATTTCGGGTTTAGCGTTTGTATGTGTTGTGCGTGAGGTTTGATTTTGTGTCTGTGAGTGTGTTGTTTTACGGGTGGTGTGTCAGTTTCCCTGTTTGTGTGTAGCGTTTGTGCCTGTTTATAAACAGGGCTCTGCGTGTGTGTTCCCCTGGGTAAAGGAAACCCTGAATTAATCGATGCCGGGGTTAGCAGAGGTCAGAAGATGATCCCCTCACGCAGGCTCTGAATGCATTTAAGTATCTCCTGACATTTCCGTGGATGCTGGCTGATACTGTTCAATCAATTTCATCGCCGAGCCCAGAAACCCTCTCTGCCTCCCCTCTGCTGCTCCTTCCTTCCGAGGAGCGAGCGTCTCCTACCATCTGGGTAAGATTTAAATGTTTAATTTTTTCGCACCGCTCGGCTCCGCAGGACGAGGGATGATGCTGCAGAGAGGAGTGAGGCTGAAGCAGATTTATGAGCGGGCCCCGGCGCTGACGCCATCCCATCCAATGGTGCAAAAATAACCGTGCAAAACGGCACAGCAAGGGGGGAGGCGTATTCGCCCTGCTGCCCTCCAACCTGGGGCAAATCTGATCAAAAATAAGGTCTCTGCTGCCGTGCGTGGCTAACGCTAACAATGTACCCCGAGTGCTCTCATAGAAGATTGTTAAATGCTATTTTTTTTTTAAATATTCCTAATATATGACCAGGAATGCAACATAGTTTGGGATTACGAGCATTAAGCAGTATTTATCTCTGTTCCCCTGCCGTGGGATGCTGCTGTCTGCAGAGCGAGCAGAAATCCACCGCGTTCCTTGCTCCTCCTCAGCAGCACTTGTAGGGAATCATATTTATTGGTGATGGATCCCGATGGGATCCCCCTCTCTGTGGCTCGTTTGTGTAACAGCCAAGCAGAGAGGTTACATTTTGCTGCTTCCTCAACTTCGGATGGTATTATCTGGGGCTCAACTGTGGGCTTGGCTAAAGGGAGAGGGCAGAGATCCCTTCCCCTCTGCTCCTCTCCCCAAAGTGCTCCAAATCAGGCTCTGACCTCAGGGTTAAAGCACAGGAGCAGCAGCTCCTGCTTAATGAGGTTGTGCAAGGATTCATTAGTAAGCAACGGTAAAGTGGCCGGAGGACAGTAAGAAATAAATAAATGCCAACTATTCTTAGCCAAAATTAGGCAGCCTGCTGCCTTTTCCCACTCGTGCCCTGTCGCAGAGAGAGGAAGGTGCAGGGAGTCACCACTCCAGTGCTCGCTGTGTGGGACATGGAGGAGAAGGGGGGGTTCTCAGTCCCAAGGAAACAGCCCATTGGGCTTCTCGGATGAGCGGGGGGGGGGTGGCTTTGTCCCCTCTGCCCACCCGTGGGCACATCCATCCCGCACAGCCGGGCATTCCTCTGCAGCCTCCGCACCGGGACTGGAGTCGCATCCCATCTCCTTAATGCTATGCTAATAAGCAGCGAGAGGCAATGTGGAAAACAAATAGAGTAATTAATGACCATCTCTGCTGCTGCTTTTATTCACTGACTATTCCAGAAGGAGCAATTTCTGCAGAAGACAGCCTTTGCCGTCGCAGTGCCGCTGCATTAGGTACCCTGAATCTCAGGAGGGGAATGAGCACTGCAGCTCTGGCCTCCTGGAGAAACACAGCAGCTCTTCTGCTGCTCCACAAATTCATCCAGCTTCCTCCTGGATACTCTTAACGAGGGTGTTTCAACCGCCTCCGACAGGCAAAGCACTCAGTGTAGTTTGTCATACATGCCTTTCTTGGAACTAGCTGACAAAACGATGAGGCTGTTTTAGTTAGGAAACAAATGGCAATTAAATCCTCAAAAATATTATTCACCATCAGACATTTGTATTTGAACAGTCTGGGTGGGAAGAGTAATGTCCTCTGGGGACAGAGATAAGGACAGGGTTGAAAGTCATCAACGTCTCGAGTCTTGCCCGAGAAAAGACGGGCACAAGAGGAACGGGTCCCTCGCTTTGCCATTGCTTCACACCATTTCTCTCACCACTATAATAAAAATATTTTCCAGACATTTTCCTCTCCACGTTTTCTTTAACTGAGATGCCATACAAAGATGTCCTGGTCAGTGTCTCTCTCCTTCCTCAGCCCGTGCCTTGCCTGTCTCCAGTTCCTTATCCGAGGATGCTGTTTTCTCCATGGCTGCCAGAGAGGCAGACGGATGTGCCCCAGGTGTGCTCATGGAGCCTCCTGCGATTTCTTTCATTTTTTTTAATTTCTTTTCTTAAACGAGGTCAATTTAGAAGAGTCTCACAGTCTGTCGGAGGGGCAGGGGGTCGAGGGGGCTGCGCTGAGGAAGGCAGGAAATCTCCTCCTCTCCTCTCTGCGCGGCGGCAGCGCCTGGCTGGACTCCTGGCCTTGCTTAATCCTCCAGGAGGAAATATGTGTCCCTTTGAAACTGACTGGAGTGGTTTGTGCAGTAATTTTTTTTAAAATCAAAATAAATTGTGAAGAAATAACGAATCTAATTCAGATGATGACAACATCAGAATGCATTCTCCTGGCCCCTCGCTAATTCGATTACCAGCCACATAGGACATTCTCCAGCACACATCATCTCATAAAAACTGGGGCCCAAATCCTGGGCAGATGTTGATTTATGTGACTACATCAGCTTTGGTGGGCACTGATGGCACTGTGGACATCTGGACCTCCTGCTGCTCTGGTTTAACTGGGCTCGCTCCCCAAAGGCAAAGAGCCCCCTGGTCCAGGAGCTGATGGGTTTACTGGCTTGATCCAACTCTGATGGATCTACTGGCTTGATCCAACTCATCTCAGCATCTGTGGGAGTCTCCAACCTCTTTTTCATGGACTTGCCATCAGCCTGTGTGTTCAATGTGCCACAGGGACCCATCCCAGCTGCTCTGCACCCCAGGGAGCTTTCAGTTCTTGCAAGTGGCTTCTGTGCGACATTGGGCTGGAGAAAGAAGCACCTCGTGCTTCCCCAAATTTTGAAGTGAGGCTGCAAGAAAATACCTTCTGACAGGACAATGCCCAGCTGTGGTGCTGCAAAGCAGAGCATCCAGCACGGCATGTATCCTGCTGGGGGTTCAGGAGCGCCCTTACCCCAGGGCACAGCTGGGCACCAGTGACAACCAGTGATTTGTTGTTCTGCCCATTCTGTGGGCAATTAAAAGAAGCCAGAAAGGATCCTCTGCAAATTCCTTTTTTCTTTCTTCCCAAAAGAACGGTCCGTGTCCACCAGAGCTAACTCTAATCATAATGCTCCCCTGTAACAGGCTAACAGCTACTAATGTCACGCACCGTCTGGGCTGCAAGACAATATTCTGTTCTACGTCTGTCATAAATGGGGATCCTGGCTTTTGAACCAGAATAGGACAACTGCAAAATGCTACGATTCAGATCCTGCTGGCGTGCAATCCACCACAACCCCAGGAGCTTTTTTGCCTCGTAGTGCATTTGTAGCATATTTTTATTCTCTATTTCCAGCCCGTCCCAGCCTCAGTGAGCTGGTCCCTTTACGCATCATCTGGGCTGACACTTTGGTGGTATTGCTCTCTTTAGTAGCCATTAATGGTCTTTAATAGCAAAAGCAAACATCTATTTTGTGACTGAGTCCAAATTCCCCACTGCAGATGAGCTGCTGCACTGATGGTTTATGTCCAGCCTGTATCACAACCTGGGGAGGCTCATCAGGTTGTACCTACAACCTCTCAAATCTTTTAACATACAACGGATGTCAGTCAAAGTCATAAAGCAACACAAAACCAACAGGCATCCCAGTTGGTTCCACCCTCTCCCAGTTGAATAAAAGCCAGCTGAAATCCTGCCTGCTCTTCACATGAGCTATGAGGAGCTGGAAGCCCCTGGGGGGGGCACCGTGGGGATTGATGGCCGAAGGAAGAATTTTAGTTTGGGATTTACTCACAGAAACAGTGTTTTCAGGTCTGCTCATCCAGATGACATCTCTCTTCCAGGTTATTGCATGTTGAGCCCTTCGTCTGGACATTTGGCTGAGCAGGCAATTGGACCGAGTCACCTGAACCTTACAGCTCAAGTGGGTAACTGTTGAAACCTTAAACAATTAATTTTACAAAGTTAATCTGCAGGCCCAAAGTTGCATACACATGTAATTTCTTCATTTTGGATAACAAAAACATTCCAATCCCAGTGCCAGCTAGTGGTCAACTCGAGAGAGATGAGTTTTCAGCCCTCTTTATGCAGTGGTTTAAAAATGAACTCTCTATAAAGCATAAATAAATTGCCATGTGCAGAAATTCCTGCATTATTAAGATATTTTGAAAAATGGCTGAGTACAAAAAGTGGTCAAATTTAAACCTCTCTCGCAAAGAGACTTTCTGCTCCTTGAGCAGCATCACCTGGTGCCCCTCGCCCTCTGTGAGAGCATCTCCCTCAGACATTGTTGGAGAGGCTCCTTGCCTGTCCCTGGGGTTAGAGGTAGGGCAGTGACCCCCAAAGTCCACCCCTATCTTGGGGTTGCAGAGAAACACCTCTCATCCCCAAATTCCCTCACTCCTGCCATCCTTTGCCCAGCTCAGAACTGACCCATCTTCAAGAACTCCCTGATTGAAAAGCAACAGAGCGTGTTGTTACAGTTTAAAGCCAATAAACCCAATGAGAACTGGAACAGCAAATGTCTTAGAGCCTGAAAAAGAGTCCCCCTTCAGCACTATCCAGGAGAGCTAATATCAGCTGGCATTAAAGAAGCATTTTCCCTGTACAAGCTGATTAGACAAACAGATGTCAAGAGGGAACCATCGAGCATTCACTGTTCCACGGTCTGGCTTGAATGTAACTTGATGAAGGAAAATAATAATAATAAAAATCAATAATTGACTAATTCGGTTATAAATTTTGAGGGGATGGAAGGAGAAAACCCAACAACTGCGCAAATATTGAAACGGCAGAAGTTAATTCGGATTCTGCCACAGCGTCTCGCGGAAGGTAAATCCCACAGAGCTGAAAATAAAAGCCGGCGTTTGCTGCCGGTCGCAGGAGTCTGTCAGAAGGACACCAGGCTCTGGGAGGGCACGGGGCTGCCTGGGGACACTGGGGACAGTGGCAGCCCCCCCTCCTGTGTGGGGACACCCTTCATCACCGCTGCTCTGAAATTCCCCCGGCGTGCCAGCGAGGAGCCAGCCGGCGAGAAAAACCTTTCAAATATGCTCCTTGGAAACAATTCTAGTGACGTGGGAAACACTTTCTAGTTATTTCTCTTCCCTGGCTTTTTTGCCTTTTTTTTTTTTTTTTTCCTTTTTGTTTGTTCTCAAAGCCTATTTGCACACAAATTGGTGTTTGCTGCCCGGGCTGATCATTCACCCAAATCCAATACGATGCGTCTGGTCTCCGAGCTGGCCCTGGACACCTGATGTCACCCCAGATGACAGCGGTGTCACCGGGAAGGTGCACAGTGGCAGAAGCTGATGTTGTCATCCCCCACAGCCAAGCCACCCCCGTGCTGGTGTGTCCCCCGGTGCTGGGTGACTCCGACAGCAGAAACTACACGTCACCCAGGACCAGGCACCAGCATCTCACCCAGGGCTGGGTTGGGGAGCTCTGGTGCCAGAATGTCCCCTTTCCCCCAGCCTGGCAGCTCGGGTTTGGTCTGGGCAGAGCAGAGCATGTCCCTGGTGCTTGGTCCTGCCCAGCTTCTGCCCTTGCTGCTCATCCACTGGTGTCTTGCTGGAGGCAGGAGCCTTCTGGCCAGTGGAAGGGGATGCCTTCTGCCTGCAGCACTGGTCATCCTGCCCACAAATCAACGAGTTGTCAAAGGAGGCTCATCTCCATCAGCTGTGGATGGAGGAAGCAAGAGGTGTGGGAAAACCAGGCTGCCCCAGCCTCCTCCTCCTCCTCCTCACCGCCTATGTCCCAGCCCTCCTTTCCTCTTACCTCCTTTCCTCTTACCTGCACGTTGTATTTAAAACCTACATGGGAAAACCTCCTTCTTCTGAGGCTGCTCAGGAAACCAGGAGGGAAATCATGCTGTTCTGCCTGAGCCAGCCATTACGCTGTTCATTTTTCTACTTGGCTGCATCACTCTCTCTTTCAGTGAGAGAAAACAATTCTCTTTGCAAAACAGAACCAACCTGGTGCCTCCCGTGTCCGGTGGCAGCAGAGCGGTGCCGTGAGCTGCTCCTCCACCTCAGCCTCCCTGCTCCAGAGCATCCCAGGTGCTGTGCATCCAGCCCTCACTCAGACAAACCCCTCCAGAAACACGGGGTGAAGCAGCAGGAATGCCCTGCCAGCTTGGGAACAAAATGGCATGGAGTTTATTTGCACTTCCATCACATCAAAGGGGCCCTTGTTTGAATTCCTCTCCCTTTAGCCTGGAGGAGAAGAAGGGGAAAGATTGGTTCCTATTAATAGCCCTCACATCCCACAAGATCCAAGCCTTGCAAAAAGCCATGAAAGACTGCGGCATCTGATTCTCTGAATAAATGAGGTAATTTTGGAAGAAGTGTGTGCTCAGCAGCCTTAATTACTGCCTTCTCCAGTTTGGGAGGAGGTGATAGTGACAACTCATTTGGGTGGTGGTAGCGCCCAGGTCCCAGAGGAGCTTCACAGTCCCACCAGCATGGGCAAGTGTGCTGCCTCGGATTAGCAGGAGAGGAGAGAGGGCTCTGCCCCCAATTCTGCAGTGCACATCCTGAGAACACAGAGAATTATGTCAGCTTTCCCTTAAGCAGATTTTCAGGCTCTAGGTACCAGTTTTAATCCAGACACCAAAGGTCCGCCTGGCAGCTGGTGCCTCCAACAGGCAGCGATGGCTGCATCATCATCCCACGTGTGGATGCTGGAGACCAGGGTTGCCCTTTGCATGCCAGGCGTGAGGCCACCAGCCCTGCTGGCCCCAGGATGTTTGTTCTGCCCTTGTGCCACCACCCAAGTCCGTGGCCACCACTTAAATGGTCAGGAGTGACACCTCAAGATCCACGGTGGCTGCAGAGAGAAGCTGTGCCCCTGCTGCGCTCTCAGAACAACGAAGCAGAAGGATTTGCAGGATCATAACCCATCCGATCTGCTGTCCCCATATGCCAAATGATTAATCTGCCCTCTCCATGGCCTTCTAAAGCAGTAAATTATCTTCCTTTCACAGCTGAGGAAATATGGTTCCACTGAGGCCACCTGGCCCAGGGGCACATGGGAGCTGGCAGCAGGACTCTCTGTGGATGGGAAGCATCAGGGCATCTGGGCAGATTAACTGCAGCACCCAAAAGACAGACAGCCCGGGAAAAAAAGGGACAGGTCACAGAGAGATTTGCATGTCAAAAAAGAAAAAAAAAAGCAGAATGAATAAACTGTCGGTGATCTCAAAAGGCATTTCTGTGGGTTCAGCATCTTTAGCTCAGCCTGGCCCAGGCCACCAGTAAAAGGCACCTCTCATAATGTAAAACGTCCTCAGTGTAAAACAATGTAAAGGACAATGTAAAAGCACCTCTCCTACAGGACAATTTAGCTTGTCCTCTGAAGGACACAATCACTAAGTTTGCACTAAGAGCAAACCAAGCCACCGTGGGAAGCAGAAAAGGCCCTGGCTTCAATTAAACACTAAAAGCAAGGAGCTCCCTTCTGCTCGGGCCGGGCAGGGAAGGACTGAATGCCCCTAAACCACGCACAGGAAAAATGCAGGCTCTTGGTTCCCGGTGCTGTGCAGGCACAGGCAGCGCAGCCACAGCACGTAACACCTCAAACCCAGCCTGCACTCACGGCTGCTCACCCTCCCCAGGCTGTAAGAAAAGAATCAGGGCTCATTCGGGTACCAAAATTCCATTGGAGTGGCCACCAGCCCCACAGGATGAGAGCCTCCGTCCTTCAGACACCAGATTGGTGTCAAAAGGGACATCAACAGTTAAAAGGCCTTATTTCCTTCAGCACGGCCTCTTCCTTCGGAGCTCATCTCAGCAGATAATGGGCTTTGCCTTCTGACTTAATCTTCTGTAAAACTCTCTCCGTTAATTGCTAATCATTCGGAAACCTCGGAGTGAGCCAGGGCAGACACTCTCCCTTCCATGTGACACTCTGTCCTCTGCCCCCTGCCACCCTCCTGCTGCCAGCGTGTGCCCAGTGCATCCAGAACACCCAGTACACCCAGCACATCCAGAGCATCCAGTGACCCAGAGTGTCCAGTATACCCAGTGCATCGAATGCACCCAGCACATCCAGCGCGCCCGGTACACTCAGTGCAACCAGTGACCCAGTGCATCCAGCTCACCCAGTACACCCAGTGCATCCAGCTCACCCAGTACACCCAGTGAATCCAGCTCACCCAGTACACCCAGTGCATCCAGTGCGCTCAGCATATCCAGTACACCAAACTCACTCAGTACACCCAACACACCCACAGCACCCAGTATACCCAGTGACCCAGTGCATCCAGAGCACTTGGCACATCCAGTACACCAGAGCACCCAGTACACCCAGTGCATCCAGTGCACCTACTCACCCAGTACATCCCAGCACAATCCAGAACACCCAGTATTCCCAGTGACCCAGTATCCAGAGCACTTGGCACATCCAGTACACCCGAGCACCCAGTACACCCAGAGCACACAGTGCACCCAGAATATCCAGAACACCCAGTGCACTCATTATACCCAGTACACCCAGTGCAGCCCAGTGCTCCCACATGTGGCACAAGCAGCTCCAGCAGAGCCCAGGGGCTGGTTTCCAACCCTTTCCCCCGAATCTGCTTTGTCGTGACCAAAACGCTGGGAGGGTTTTTGGGCTGCGCTTCCCCTGAGCCTCCATCGCAGCGCCTGGGATGGGAATTCCCAAAATCCAGTCCCCAAAATTCAGTCCCCTGTTCCCCTCCTCACCATGTCCCAACTTATTTCCACCCACAGAAGAGCAGAGGAAGCCCCTCAGGAAGGTACCACAACGCTGTCCTGATCTAAAATAAAGCTCCCAGGACCCCAAACCGCCCCTTGGAGCCCAAAGGCTGCCTGGGGTCTAACTGGGGGCACAAACCTGCGTCAGGAATTTGATGTTAACGGGAGCTGGTGTGTCTTTCAATTAAAAATGCCTTCTTAGGGCAGCTGCGAGCAGCATTTTGTTCTCCTGGCTGTCGAAGGAGCAATCCTGTCCTGCAGAGGGAGGACGTCATGCGATGGGAAGGTTGCTAAGCGAGCACTTCCCTCCTTATGATGCACGACTTCATTACCCGGCTCCCGAAATGGATGTTACATAGAAATGACATTTGCCTTAGAGCACACGAGCGTCCCAAAATAGCGTGTGCCTTTCTGTGTTGTTTGCATGGGTTTTTTTCTGAAGAATGTCCCTATTGTCTGCAGCGTCTGAGGGCTGGAAATCACCGCTTGGCGCTGAGCAAAACCCTCTCGGGGTTGGGTCGGCTGCGGTGGGGGAGGGATGGGGAGCCCCAAACCAGCCAAGCCACGCTCGGGGTCCCAGGTGGGCTGGAAGGTCAGGGTAAGGGGTACAGTGCTGGTTTCTCTCTCGCTTGGACCATCTTTCTCTCCCTGCCTTGAATTTCCTTTTCCCTAATGCTTCTCTCAGTGTTTTCCTACAAACCAAAGGACAAATCCCGAGGGGAACATCCTCTCGCCGCTGCACCTGGGGATGCTCAGAGACACAGCCCCTCTCCTGCGTGAGCCACCCATCACTGCTCGACTCCTGACTCTTTTCCAAGGCATTGCCCTGCCCCAAGGGCCAAATCCTGCCCATTCTGCACCTTCCAGAGCCACCACTGGGAGCAGGGGCCGGGCAGAGGTGGCAGAGGGCACAGCCACCATTTCATCCCCCCAGGTAAAGCCCATTCCCCCACAGGCAGCACCCGGGGACCGGGAGGGACCTGCTGCTCAGGTGGCCCTTTCATCTAAAATTGCTTAAACTCAGCTCAGCACGGGCTGTCTTTTCGGATTAACTGCACCCTGCGGAGTAAAGGTACGGCAGCAGCTCCTGCACTTTACATAAAACACAAAATCAGAGAAAACGAGGGTAAGGAAAAAAAAAAAAAAAAGCTTATGTCCATCCTGAAGAGAGAAATTTGTTTTTCCTTTTTTCCCCCTGATTTCATAAGAACATCCCCAGCAGCTGATCTTTGCAGCACCGACATAATCCGGTGATATATTTTAATCCCATTATGTTGCCATGTGGCTGCTCGTAGCCTGCCCGGACGATGAGGAACAGATGTTTCCTAATTGGCACTTCTGCTGCCCAGGAGTTGACATCACTGAAAAATAGTTTCTGTGCCTTTGGTGCTGCCATTGAAAGCGAGACCCCGCCGCTGGGTTTTACAGCCTGGAATAATATAACGGCGCTGGCTGCCCCTCTCCCAATTACCCACCTCGAGCTGTTATTCTCTGGGCGAAGGCGGCGGGGGCTGGTGGGGGGTCGGGTGGGTGGGTACAAGAGGGGTCACGCCGGGGTTTAATTGCCGGCTGCGGCGGGACGAGGAAGCAATCGGGGCTGCCCTGGCCGCTCGCCCGGAGGGAAAAAACAACATTTTCTTTTCTCAGATGTGTTCGGGTAAAGCCGTTTGATGCGAAGCCCCATCCCACAGCCGGGGTACGGCACGGGGGGAGGATGGGGCTGGAGGCTGAGCGGTGCCCAGGAGGGCTCCTCACCCTCGGTTGCAGCCGACTCAGTTTCCCAGCACATACCTTTGGCTTTTCATCTTATTAGAGAGTTCTGGGTTGTTTTTTTTTTGTCCTGAGTGTTTCATAATCAAGCGTTGGGAAAAACACACTGAGCCGCTGACTGCGGTACGTGGGGCAGGAGCAGCGTCGCCGAGTCCTAAACTGCTGCTCTAATCCCCTGATACATTTTAATCCCATTACGTCTCCATGTGGCTGTTTCCAATTCTGGCCTTTGAAGAAGTGATGCGTCTTAATTAGCATTTCAACCGGACAGGAGTTCTACTTGCTGAAGGAAGGCTGGGAAGCTGTAAGAGCTTTCTTTCCTTCCTTTTTCCCCTCCTCTTTGCACTAATGTTAGGAACGAAAACAAGCAGCAGGAAAGCAAGTGGGAGCCTGGCATTCCAGAGAGAGCATCCCTCAGCTCCCCTTATCTGCTCCCAGGGCAGAGCCCTGGGTACCACGAGGGGATCAAGGGGCATTTGTCTCACCAGTGACCGGGCAGGAGTCAGTGTTATTTCCTTTGCCTATAAATACAAGGGGTCTCCTCCGCTGACCCACACGGTCCCCAATCAGGTGGGAGAAGCCAAGCTCCAGGCTGGCACCAGGCCAGGGATGCTCAGAGCATCCAGCAGCCATCAGTCCCAGCTTACCTCCTCTCCACTTCTAATCCCGGGGTTTGGCTGCAGCATCCAGAGCCTGAAATAGAAAAAAAAATATATATATATAAATAAATCACTTGATCCCACACACCCTTCACATACCAGCATTAAAGTTTTTTTCACTATGATGAACAAGTGATTTTATAAAGACAGGCCAAGGAGGGATGGTCTGGTCTCCACGTGGTAAACAGCATCCAATGTGCCTCCCCTAGCCCCTCCATCCTCAAAACTAGGAGGGGTAGCTGACACCATCCAAAGAGACCTGGACAGGCTGGAGAGCTGGGCAAGTGGAGGATGCTGCACCTCGGGAGAAGGCTTAGGGGGAATCTGATCAATGCTTATAAATACTTAAAGGGAGGGTGTCAAGAGGATGG
>BJBW01020745.1:0-24545 GCA_004320125.1 Scolopax mira
CTGGAGTGCTGTGATCGATGGCTACCAACTTTTCAGAAGGGACAGGCAAGGAAAGAGAGGTGGTGGGGTGGCCCTTTATGTTAAAAACAGTATTGTATGCCTAGAACTCAGCAATATGCATGATGACAGTGTTGAGTGTCTATGGATAAGAATCAAGGGGAAGACCAATAAGGCAGATGTCGTGGTGGGAGTTTGTTATAGACCCCCAAACCAGGATATAAAGACCAATGAAATTCTCTATAAGCATCTGGCAGAGGCCTCACAATCACTCTCCCCTTGTACTCATGGGGGACTTCAACTTCCCAGATATCTGCTGGAAATATAACACAGCAGAGAGGCAACAGTCCTGGAGATTCTTGGAGTGCATGGAAGACAACTTCCTAACCCAGCTGGTGAGGGAACCGACTAGAGAAGGTGCCCTACTGGACTTGCTGATAGTTAATGTTTTGCAGGATTAATAAGAAAGGCAACTTGCACATGTAGGAGTCCTAGAAAGACTTTGGTGTTTTTTGACATCTAGCTGCAGCTCTGTGGTATAAGACTGCAGGGAAGCAATGCAGACAATGCATCCATGGGAGAAAAAGTTTCTTAAATTTAGATTCATGAAGCTTTCAGAGTGCAAATCCTACAAAATAATAGAAAGACCTGAGTCATTTAATTCATATAGTTGAGACTGCTCTAGTCAGCCAAGAAAAAAAAATAAAAATCAGGGCTAGAGCCAAACTTTTTTTATTTCTCTGAGATATGCTTCATAAATTTCTGTTCTGTGCAGAGACCTCAATGGTGATAATCAGAATAAAGAGCTGTAAGGTCTGTCTAGACTCTCCTAGGCAGATGAGATGGTATCTCATAGCCTCTGCGGGGGTGAACCCAATTGTGTGGGGTTTGGAGCATCCCTTCCAAGGCCTGATCCCAGACCCCTGTCATTTGGCTTGGGCTGAGGTGGGATGAGAACCCTTCCTCTATAGGAACACTCGTATAACAAGCAAATTTCCTCTTCCCAATATACTTTATCTTTTTACCTTAGTCTTTTTTTGGGGGGTGGGGAGTGTTTTAGGCAAAGTGTCACATTTTAAAAAGTATGCTAGAAAATACTAGTACTTGACTAGACCCAGGTCTCATCCTCGTGGGCTCCAAGTGCACCAGAGAGCTCTTTGTGATGGTTGGTCAAGAGTGTGGCAAGCCCCACCAGCATTTTGACTGCCCCACAGTACCTGGAAGCCATCCCTATCTTCTCTTTAAGATTTATTCTCAATACCATTTCCAGCTCTTGGACTTGGATACTGCTTTTTAGGACTCTGCTTTGACAGGCACAGTACCATTAGTATGTTTAGTGAGAGGAAAAACACTTGATAAATGTTGCATGCAAATAGCTTTTTGACACTATGGTATGAATTGAAGTTGTCTGGCTGTGTAGGAGTAGGACATTATTTCAATGAGAGTTTATATTATCTTCCAGTCTTTTTTGTTTTCCCCACTAATGAGAACGTGCATCCTTGATGTTACAGGGTTCTCAGTACTTCGTGACCTTCTTGCATGTTCATACAGAAATGCTGAGGTTGCTAAGTAAATATTCAGTCTTTTGTTGTACACAGTTCAGACTTGTTAAAACGAGGAAAACTTGTTAAAACGTGGAAACCGCACGTTTCCACATTTAGCCGACTAAGATGGTGCATTAAGAAGCATTTGGGGGATAATAAAATACCAAGGATTAAACCTGGTCAGTCAGTGTGTACGATAAACTGGGAGCTTTCAGGGACCCCGAGCCGCATTGTTACATCTGTGCTGGGGCTCTGACTCCCAAAGCAGAAATGGGAGAGACGTAAAGGAAATTTGGGGGTCTCTGCCTGCCCATAGGGAGCCTGTGTCGTGCCACCACAGGGTTTGTTCAGCCCGGCGAGTGCTCCAGTGACACCCCCAGGGCACTGTCCCCCCCCTCCTGCCACCGCTGCTTTGGATCTGATCCAGCGTGACTGTATCTGGGAAGAAGAGGGATTGGGGAAAGGAATGATCAAGGCTAATTTCTTTAACCTTAGTTGCATAAAAAATAGTTCTGATGAAATCTTATCTCTTCTACATCTTCTCATCTCTTGTCCTTGTAATGATGACACTGAAAAGACAGCCACCTGCTTGCATTCCCCGCTGCTATCATCTTCAATGGAAAAAAAAAAATCCAAACTCTAGTGTTTTTATTAAAGTCACACTTTAAACAGTTGGTGCCAATACCTCTCCAAATGTTTTTACTTAAGTCTTGCATCCCACCCCCTTATCTTTGTATCCTGGTATCTCTACTCCTGATGGGCAGTCCTTGTCTTCTGTCACTAATCAGCAGTGGAAATCACACCACTTCTCTCCCAGAACCCCAGCTCTCTGAGACATTTGTGTGGGTTTTGACACTGCCAGTATGACCCCACAGTGTTTTAAGATTTAATTCTTTTCCTGAATTATTTCCTTTTGAAATATGCTGCCAGGTCCCTTAAATAACAAGGTTCATGTTGTCAGATGCTGTTCCTGACTAACCCAAAGCGCTTCTCCCTGTCCCTAGGTGAGAATGTGGAAGGAAAATTGGAGAGTTCAAACCAGCAGATGCCAAAGGACCAGTCACAAGATTATGAGATAACGATTCCCTTCCTTTTGAATGGAGAACAGTGGAGACCAGTCGATGGCATTTATTCGAAGGTTAGTTTTCATTTTGCCTGTTATATTTTATTCTAAGGTGTATAACAATTGGAAGGTTTCCATGGAAAAGTAAATGCACTTACTTCATCGTATCAGTTGTAAGAGTGTTTTTTTAATGTTTTTTGTAGAGAGTCTGCTGTCTAAAATTATTACTTACCTAATTTAAGAATCACAGAATCACCTAGGTTGGAAGGGACCTTTTAAGATCATCTAGTCCAACCAATGAAAAAAACCACCAAACAACAAAGAAAAATCAAACCACCAAACAATAAAAAAAACCAACAGCCACAAATGAAAAAAACCACCACACAAAACCAGAACACCACCAACCCAACACTAATCCATATCCCCGAGCACCACGTCAACTCATCTCTCGAACAGCTCCAGGGATGGTGCCTCAACCACCTCCCTGGGCAGCCCATTCCAAGGCCTGACAACCCTTTCAGGAAAGAAATATTTCTTAAAGAAGAAAACGGGTAAGGTCTTTAGTTGAAATGAATATATTTTTACTGCTATGCAGCATTTTTATTTCTGATGGCAGAAAGGGAAGTTTAAAGCAAAATAGGCTTTTTTTTTAAAGTTAACATACATTGCTTGAGATTGTAACATACAACAGCAAAACAGCCCCAAAACTGAGGGAGGGGCAAATACAAGAAACACAAGAAACTTTAAGGAAAGGTGTAAATAATGTTTCTTCCCTGGGGCACTACCTGGAGCCCGTCAGGGGAGATGGCCCCCAGATGCTCTGTGGGGGAGTCGGGGGTGAGTCTCCTTCACACTCTGCTTTCCCTTTGCCTAACAAGGGGATAATCTGTCCTTGGCTCTGACTAAGCAGGGGTTGTTTCCCCCTTTTTGACAGGCCCTGATAAGCTCTCTTCCTTTTTTTTTTTTTTTCCCCTCAGGCATTGGCTGATAATATGCATAGCTGTTTTTAGGAGAAAAGGGCTGTTTTCTGTCTCCTGCTTGAATCTCAAAGACAGGTTGTTGTTTATTATCATCAAAGATGTCATGGCAATCTCTTAGCCAACCTTCTTAATTCAGATCTAGTTTTGGCCCAGCTTGTTTTTAATATTGTGCTTTTAATTGTCAGGATGAGGGGGAAAAAAAAATTAAAATACTTTTGAAAAAAAGAAAGAATCCAAACAAAAACCATCACAAACAAATAATGCAAACAGCCAAGACAGCCCGTTAGAAACAGTTTTCTTTACTGCACTGGGAAAGCATTTCATAGAGAAATCCTACTTGACTACTGCCACTGTTTGCAGGACAAAGTTTTGAGTCATGCTGCTGACTGACAGAGGTAGGTGTGAAAAGAGATTTCAAAACAAGGGGTGTGACTTTCAAAAAAATCTTGACTGGATTAAAATTTTGCTTCCTTTTACTTTTTCCCTTCCTAAATGGGAAAGAAGGGACAGTCCTAGTTTTGAATATCTGCAGTGATGAAAGGGATATCATTGTGGGTGGATAATGGCTTATCTTAGAGAGATAACACAGATGGCTTGGTCCTAGATGTATGTGCAAGTCTATTTTTAGATAATTTAATTAGAAACAGCCATTCTCCATATAGAGTTCTTTTAGCTACTCACTGTAGCTTTCTGAAAGAGTTACAAGAGTATCTTTATGTGAGTAATGATAATGTGATTTATATCATTAATTTGTTTCCCAGAATTGCTTTCAGTTTAGGATGAACATTAGAAAAGATTTGTGGTTTAGTAGAAAGATCCACGTGCTGCATCAGCACTTTTTGCCTTTGAATACTTCTTTTCCATGGAAACTGTTATAAATTACATACACAAAAGTGCAGATCAGGCTGTGGGAAGAACAACAGCATTAAACTGGTAGAGAAGAGTAATGAATAGCTTGTCACATAAATATTGATCAAAAGCACAAAAGTTAAATACTGTTGTAGATGAGAGTTAAATAGGACCTATTGTTCTTCAACTCGTTTCAAAGTGTTGCTCCATTTTATTTGAATTTTATATAACGTAAAAAAAAAATAATGAAGTAGCATGTACTCGTAACCAGGGGAATGGTATTGCAATAGAATATCTAGTAAAATAAATAATGTAGTGGTCATAAAAATGACAAAGTATTAAAGTTATTTGTGTATAGATAATTGCCTCGCAATGATAGCTCCGTTCTCCAATCCTTTCCTCATAAATACTTCCGCTTAACAATTAGTCCCTGAGAAACCACGCTAGTCATTTAGTGTGGCGTACTCTTTCTTTCCCATCTTGAAGATAAAACTGTCCTTTTATTTACCCCAGGAGTCACTGCAGTATCTGTTGGAATATCTCATTCAGAATCTGTCAGGAATTATTATCGAGCTAATGACTTACTGACTGAGGGCCATCTATGCATTAGGCTGTGTGGAGCAAGCAAAAAGGCTGAAAGTAGTCACAGAGACCTGCTCACCAACAGCAGGAAAATTGCATTTACTGAGAAGAAAAAAATGAAAAAGTTACTTAGCTATAACCTGGGTTTACTTAAATACAGTTAGGGCGTACTTCTTCAAGGACATCTAATGATTTAGGTACTTCCAAAGAACGACCATTCAAATTAATGGTAGGAAAAATCCAATTTTAAAATCAGACATGTAATCAAATTACATTTAAAGAATGTGGGCTTCCCTAAGTATAAATGTACTGTTTTGTTTCTAGAGGGAACCTATCATTTACTGGGCAGATCAGTTTTCTCCCTGCCCTCCCCACCCCAAGTCAAAGCTGTAAGAGACCAAGAGCAGGATCCCATTATGGTAGAATTATTTCAGAAATGCTCACTGCTTCTCCCTTGTTTAAAAAATAAAATATGTATACTTAAGAGAAGTTAATATGGAAATGCATGTGTGTTTCTGCAACTGTACAATGCTGTTCATCTAGTTAGTGGTTGTTAACATGTCTCCAGACATCTCCTGTTGAATTCAGAAAATTTAGATAATTTTCAGTTGGAATTTTTGAACGGTGCCCAGTTACATTCTTTTATTAACCGGATATAGTATCCCATTGCTAATCCTGAACACACTTCTAAAATTAGTGGCTACTATTTTGAGTATCCTGTTGTTGCTAGTCGGGACTACTGATGAGTAACTGCATTTGTGGGTGTGGGACAGGGACGTTGTGCAACGTTGCTCTGGGCTTTCAAACAATAGCTGCCCATATTCAGCGCAGATGTGATTTCCATCCTCACTGAAATTTTGGGTGCATTATAGAATGTGTTGATAAGTCATTATACAATATAGCTCCAGTTTTCCTTCCACTTCATTTTTTCATGTATTCATCAATTTACATTCTGTGTTGATGGTTTTTGTTTTTTTTTCCAGTGCTTGGTTTAAACCCAAGAGGGTTGGGTCCTGTTTTTCTTAAATTTTTCTAAGGTTTGAACAGAATTGTTTAATTTTTGTATTATTCAAGTGCAGGAAAAAGACTCTTTTCCCTGCATGTTTCCAGCTGAATATTTTTCTTCAGACTTGGCTTGAGACTTGCAAATCAAGCCAAGTTCGATGAGAGTTGGGCAAGTGATGTTTTAGTACACAGAACACTTTAGGGAAGATTTTTTAGAAGACCATCTGTTTGGCTTCAGCTTTTATCCTCACACCCTGTTAGGGACACACACTGGTTAATGTGTGCCAGATCCCTGCACTGCAGGAGCTACAGGTCAGGTAATATGGGTTGTGTTAGACCCAAGCTTGAAGCACGTGCCTTCTCTTGGAGAGACAAAGCTCTGGGTAGGAGGCGTTTCACGTGGGCATTAAGGGTTTCTTGGCTCCATCTCTATGCTTAAAAGGTCATAACTCTGGAGAAACTCTCCCTGCCAGAGACCAGCCCTGGGCAAGCATGAAATGGTTGTAGCACTGGGGGGGATCCCAGTATGGCATTGCCCTGGGCTGACATTCATTCTCCTGGAGTGACACACTCATTAATGAAGTTGGCTTTGTATCCAGGTTTTAGTGCAGATCTTAAAATGCATTAAGTTTCTGGGAAATTGAAGGCCTTTTGTGCATATACGGTACGATCAATTATGCAAGTAGACACAGAGTCCTCAGGTTGTGGCATCTGTCACTCAGATGTGGGGTTTTTCTCTAGTCTTGGCTGTGTAGCATCTGTAATGCCATTGCTGGCACCTGCAAGGACTCAAATATAATCATGAGGCTAACCCAAGTGCTTTGACAGGTTGAATCCTTTGCAATTTTAAAAGCATACCAGCAAGTTAGGTGCAACTCTCCTTACTGGGTGATGCTTTGCATCTTTTGACGTTTATGCACATACTCTTGTAATTCTGATCTCTGCATCCATTTAAACTTAATGTCAAACTGCTCCATACATAACTATATTCTCCAGTCAGGCCACTGTTGCCATTCATAATGACAAATTCAAATGTAGCTGAAGCTGGGCTGGTGTTGAAGGACCTGTGGGCAGGCAGCATGGAGCTGTGCATGGTTTCTGAAGAGCCACGTGAGAAACTGGAAAGCCCTGAAATGCATTAGGCTGCTTGGGTGCGCAAGTTGTCGGTCCAGGTTGTTTTCAAATGATGAAGAGAATTACATTTTTAACATTAATTTTGATTGATATATAAAGGATAGTGAGCAAACTTTGCTGTGTTACTGCTTAAAAATCATTAGCTATGACAGAGGAGATGCACACAATATACCTGTCAATGGATTAGACCCATAATCCACTTGAATTACAGTGAGTCTCACCTGACTCTCTTAAAGCACTGCCGCTGACCTCAAAATATGAAAAGCATATAGGGAAAGCAACCTCCCCAGCCTTGCTGAGAGTGAGGACTCTCACTTGGTGGAAGATGCTGGATGGTCCTCTACACACCAGGAGATTCGAATCTGTTACTGTTGGGGTTAGAGTCAAGTGAAGGAAAAGATGTTCATGGTGAGCAGAGAAGATAGGAAGACCTGCAGAGGGTCCTGATGAGGAACAGTTATGATGCCAACACTGATGACTTATAAATACAAATAAAACAGAAATTCATTTCCTCTTGGGAGAAATAGGGCTGGATTCAGAGAACATTAAAATGGCAACACCAAGTTTAAGTTTTCAAGGACAGATTCTGAGGTAGCGTGAATCAGCTTCTTTCCTTTGACTGGGCTGATATAAATCAGGTTTGCAAAGCAAAATCTTAAAGAAGTGTTTTCAAAAAAAGGAGAAAACAAAGATGGGAAGACAGAGTTCCTTTTCTTGTAGAAACAGTCTTTTTTTCTTTCTTAGTGTTAGGTTATACTTTGAATATAAACTCTAGCAATGAAATGCAAAGATGAAGGCCAGCTATAAATATACGCTTAGACTATATTTCTTCTGGTTTTTAAGTGTATGCTTGTCACAGCTCAAAAGATTCTGCATGTAAAGTGGCAGAGGATTACCATTTTTACTGCTTAGCATGCGTTGCATCTCATTGAGCTTGCAAAGAAGCGGCTTTTGCGTTGCTGCCTGCCTCAGTTGTGAAGGATGGTGTTATGGGTTGCGTTTACAAACAAACATCAGAGTCTTGATTATCTGTATGTCAATCTGGACATTGATTACTTAAATCTCAATGTGAAATTCTGCACTATCTGCATCGTGTGCTGCGACAGTTGTTAGTTATCTTTCTGGTTCTCCAGATTTATCAAATGTGTCGGATATTACACTGATTCTTTTCAACTTTTTGGGGGTGATTTTTCATGCCTTCACTAATTCAACACCTACTGAGACAGGGATTTTTGCCATTGAAACAAAAAATCATTGGAAGGAGCAAGAAATAACTTTAAATTTGTTACAAAGTCACAGAAATAATGTCAGAGATTCAGGAACATATTCGAAGCTGCCAAGCAGGGATGAGTCTTACCCATTTGATCCTATCTTTGTACTCTTGCATTACTGCATTTCTCTTGCAAACTGGCAGAATAGGCACCTTCTATCATCTGGAGTTATAGTGTGCACACCAGCTTCAGTATTAAGTTATTGGTACAACCATTAGAAAGACCCCAATTTAATAAGATCTCTCTGCCGGTTCACATTTCCCCTCTTTGCTGCTTCTCTCAGTGTTCTCGCGTGACTCAAATATAGGGTTTGATGTATGGAGTACAGCTGAGAGGCCTGCTATGTCAGATAATTAATTTGGTGCTCAATGTTTTCAAGAGCAAACCCATTCAAGTTTATTTCATAACTGGCATAGCCTTCGTGCAAGTGATAATTGTTTATATTCCCTTCAACAGAGCCTCCTGCTGTTCTTTTTCATTTGAAATAATTACCAAAGTTTAGACTTCCAGACAATTGTATTAAGGGGAATCATACAGTGCTGCTTAAACAAGTCTTTGAAGACTGAGAGGACAGCTTTCATAGCTGTTTTACATATCTTAAGAGAGAGAGGCATAAACAGAATTTATAGTGCTCTCCATATTTTTATGACTCATGAGTATCGACTACAAGAGGCAGAGCAGTGCATGCTGCTCAGGCTGTGTCAGCAGCTGGGAATGTAGCTTGGCACAGGCAACCCCAGCGGTGGGAGAAACTGCACTAATCCTCGATAAAATTCTCTGGGAGATCTGCTCCTTGAGCCTTTAATTAGGAACCTGGTAGTCATTAATTTAATAGCCTAGTAAACAATCTGTTATTTCTTTTGCTTTTTATGATACCTATACCCTTGCCTTGTAGGGCCACTGTGGGGGCTAATTAGTTCAAATACGCTCTATTATTTAATAACTCTTCAGCGTTTGTTTAATTTAGGAATAGCATAATTTTTTGCATGGAAGCTATTAGGAAAGGGAGTGTGTCACCTCCTCTGGTACGTGGTTGAATTTCTGTGACTGTGCTAGCAGGGCTGGATTGCTTCACAGGGTGAGAAAAAGTAGCTTAAAGCCAACCCTCTCACCTTATCTTGTGCAGGAGGAGGTCCTCATGGAGAAAAACATGTTCCCTTTCCTGAGACAGTCCCATACCTGTGCTTTTATCCAATCGATCTATCTGATAACTTCATTTATGAACCAGAATACACCTACCGACATTTCTAAAAAGTTTCTAGGGACTTGCTGGATCTTATAGAGCAGCTACAGGCTTGAGAAATTCCTGGAGCTGGGACCACCAATAAAAACTTTGTGTTGGTGATTGAGTAGGGGAAATTCTTTTCTCTGTCTGCACTGAATCAGTGCCCTAGTTTCAACTAGATATACTAGTATTCATTTCCTGCCTGAAACGCTTGGGCATACTGGGAAGTGTTAAGCAATTGGGATTCATCCCAGAAAATGGTCCATTTCATTTTTAGCTTAAGTGATACAGTGTGTTAAGTTTGTGAAGTTTTGTGCGATAGTTTATGTACAGTATAAATAGCAGATATTGTTGAGAGAGATCGCTATTTCAATAAACAGAAAATGCAGTTTAACACATTACCCATCCACCAGACATCCCTCCCCTCCCTTTAGCCTCTTGGAGCCCTCAATAGGGTGAAAGTCCCTTTCATGAGCTTGTATCATGCTGAGCTGTGCTGGGAGGAATTTTGTCATACTTGGCCAGTAAAGATCGCCAGTGATATAATAGTCTTGGGCGAGCTCTTTCTCCCCGTACCACCCGGCCTCCCTCTGCCAGGAATTGTATAAAACAGGACTCAGCAGAAGGGCTTTGGTGCATTTGCTGCCTGTGACCCACCAGCAATGAGGTAGTGTCTCAGACTTGAGCTTGAGGAATCCCCAAGGCTCCTCCACAAGGTGATGGGGATGAGGCGATGGTCTTTAACGTGAGATTTCAGGCTGGCCTTTAGCAGGAAAAAAAACCCAACGACAACAACAACAACAAAAAGACCAACAAAAACAAACAACCCCAAAACAAAGAGATCATACTTTCTGTAATAAAATGGAAAAAACCCAATATTTGGAACTTAATGGTGCAGTTAATGCTAGCAACGCTTTAACGTGGTATTAAAATATTAAACTAAATTCTTGCAATTATGTGGCATTATGCTGCGTTTGTAAAGTGCTTGTACTGAGGCAGTTTCATATTGAATTAATTTAGTTTATACTTGGCTATTTCATGTCTCTTGCAACAGATCTTGTGAGCGTAAGGTATGAATTTCAGTGTTGGATTAAAATACTACTTTGCTTTCCAGCTATGAACATGTGATCGGTTTTTTACAGGCAAAAGGAGAATCTCCCTTGTTCTTAATTCTTACTGTGATTACCTTGGGTCAAAGTGAACACAATGGCAATTCCTGCAGCAGGGTCTCTCCCACCACGAGCTGCTGGTGCTCAGCTCCTGCACGGAGCCACTTGAGGGCTTGCAGGTGACAGCAGAAGAACTTGGGACCTTTCCAAGGACTCAAGTCCTCTACGCTGGGAAAGACCATGGAAACTAAGAGCTGCTGACACATGCTGCAATGAAGACCCTTACCTCAGGAAGCCATAGTAAATTGAATTGTGAATACTCAGTGAATATTTTAGGGACGAAGAGGTAAATTTAGCTGGTTGTTCCACTGAGTCCCATTGTTAACAAGCCTGATGCCTTTGTTGTTGAGATATAATTCTACTTCAATATGATTTACTCAACCCCCAGTTGATTAACCTCTTCTATAGGAATATTTCTCATTTCTCACAATTGTACCAAGAAATCATAGAGGTTATATGCAATTTAAAGCTTGATAAGAAAAAAATTATTAGGATTGATAATAAGCATTTTTTAAAATGCAGTGGTGATATCTTGACAGCAAAAGGATTTCAAAGTGTTGCTATTTTTCTAGAAATAAAATGACTGCCAAAAATCTGCCAATTGTTTTTGAAAGCTTGTGTAGATGAGGTAAAAATGGTCTGTATCATGATATCATAGCAGAAAGTTTGTGTTCAATTTCCATCTTGAGGAAATTATGTGTCCCTTTTGTGCACTGTCTTTCCTCAAGGACACAGTTTTAAAGTATAATTGAGTGCTCAAAGCTTAATTTAACAAAACGATTGTAATTTACAGAATTGTAGACACAGTGGAGTGGTGAGGCTTAGTGTGACTGGAAACAAAATGCATTTTGTGATAATTTGAGTGATGCGTTTCCATTTTGAGATGTGTGTGTGTTGGGGGTGCTGCCAAAGGCTGCAGGCTTTTTACTGGGTTTGATCTCATCCCTGTCCTGAAAGTATGTGCTTGTGATATTTCTGGTCAGTGTAACGATAAGTCTGCTGGTGATACTGATGCACTGAGGTATGTATTTGCTTCCCCTGATACAGAAGTTAGACACACACACACGGTCGCTTTGATGGGGCCAATGAATCCAAGGAAGGGTCTTGTCGCCTCTCGTTGCTCCTCAGCAAACCAGAATGACAGAATGGTTTGAGTTGGAAGGGACCTTAAAGATCGTCAAGTTCCAACCCCCTGCCCTGGGCAGGGACACCTCTCACTAAACCAGGTGCTCGAAGTCCCCTCCAACCTGGTCTTGAACCCCTCCAGGGATGGGGCAGCCACAGCTTCTCTGGGCAACCTGGCCCAGGCTCTCGCCAATCTCATACTGAAGAATTTCTTCCTAATATCTAATCTAAATCTCTCCTCTTCCAGTTTTAAACCATTACCCCTCATCCTATGTCTCCCCTCCCTGATCAAGAGTCCCTCCCCATCTCTTCTGGAGCCCCTTTAGGGACTGTAAGGAGCTCTAAGGTCTCTCTAGAGCTTTCTCTTCTCCAGGCTGAACCTCCCAACTCTTTCATCTTGTCCTCACAGCAGAGGGGCTCCAGCCCTCACAGCATCTTCATGGCCTCCTCTGGACTCATTCCAACAGGTCCATGTCCTTCTGGTGTTGGTGCCCCCAGAACTGAATGCAGAACTCCAGGTGGGGTCTCATGAGAGCAGAGTAGAGGGGTAGAATCCCCTCCCTCGACCTGCTTTAGATACAGCCCAGGATGCCATTGGCTGTCTGGGCTGTGAGTGCACATTGATGGCTCGTGTTGAGCTTCTCATCATCCAACACCTCCAGAATGCATTAAGCTCCATTTAGATCTCCAGCTCTGGCTTTGTCATTGCCTTTTCATCCTGTGCCTCAAGTCCCAGGATGCTAATATGTTGTTTCCTCTGAAGTTTGAATCACTCTCAGGAAATGAAGTGCTCTTAGGTCCTGCCCTCATTCCTTTGTCCTTACTGTGTCTCCTGCCTTAGGATCAACTTTATTTTGCTTCTGAATGAACTTTCCCCTCTTCCTCTTCTGGCCATCTCACTCCACCAGGAGCTACTGGGCGTTTTTTTGGCAGGGTTCATCTCCTTGTTTGCTCCTTCTCTCTCAACTGACCATGTCCTTTGAGGAGCACTTCAGAAGTCCTGCACAAAAAAGGCCCTTTTGGGGTAAACCTGCCAGTCATCACTCTCTGGAGTGATTTGCCTCCTTCTGAGATGGCAGCATTTTACACTTTGTGTTTAAAATGAAGCATATAGATAATTTTAATACTCAGAAGGACTGTATTTGTTACTTGAGGCCACTTAAATGGGCACAGGAGCAATTGTTCTTAGGCAAAGCTGCTGCCTAGCTCGGGGAGAATCAGATCTTCACTGAGATGCCTCATTTTTGCACGTTGGTGGATGCTACTTTCCGGCACACTCCATTTGTGTGAGTGTTGGAGATGGCAGGCTCCTTCGGGCAGCAATCTTGGATGAAATCCTACCCTGGTGTCTCTAAGATGACATTATTTACTTTAGTTTCACCCATTCCATCATCTTTCCCTAGATGTTTTCACATTAAGTACATCTTGTACTGAAAAAGCAATGCTGCTGAAGGAGGTCTGCTTCAACTCCTGGCAAGTGCTGAGGAGACAAAAGCTCGTAGATGTGTTAATCTAAACAGCCGTAGTATCCCTGCCCCAAAAAGGACCGTTTCCTTGGCAGATACTGAATCTGCCTTTTTCAAAGGAGAGGGGAGTTTCTGGAAATGAATCTGTTGTGGGAAAAGCCAATAAGAGGAACTGTGTAATTTTGTCCTCAAAGCAACTTCTAGCATATTACCATTTTAACTCCCTTCTGCCTCTGCTGACATGGTCAGGGTGCTTTCTCAGCAGCAGAAGAAAACCCCCCAAATCCAGGATCTCAAACAGAAACTGCCTTTCTCTTGGTTTCAACAGACAGAAACATTGTTTAAACCAGACTTTTTTTGGCATTTACTGGCATTACTAAGAAAGAGTTGGCAAGGAAAGCTGGCAGAAGGAGATGAGTTGGATAAGCTTTAAAGATTTATTTTTTTTCCTATAAAATGAATATCCAGAAGCTGTGTAAATGTAATTTTTTCAGTTTAAAAAAGTGTATAGAAAGACAACATATACAGATTTTTGACTGAAATAGCATCTAAGCTGATTGTGCCCTTCAAATTCTTTTCTCTCAATTAAAAAGATGTGGGGGAAAAGAAAAAAAAAAAGAAAAAACAAAACAACACCTCAGGAAATCCCTAGAATGTTTATTCGGGAACAGACCAGCCTGTTACAGTCATTAGCTTGCAAAGGTATTTCTGTTATAGTCAGAGGGCAAAGTGAATTTTAACCTTTTATTGCCAAGAGATGTCACATTTGTTACTGAAGTAGCTACAGAGGTACATTGAGGCACGTAAATTATTACCAATAAGTGAGTGGTGTATGTAAAAAACAAAACCAACCCCCCAAAGTACACCCCACAGAGAGAAATTAGTATCAATTAAAATTAATTAAACATAAAGTACTATATTTCATACTTTATTGTGTTTCCATTTGTTACTTCAGCATTTATGGTTGTAAAAGGCTTTAATTGTAAAAAAAAATCACCTTCCTTTTTTTCCCTTTTGTTGCAAGCTTAGTGCAGAATTCCTTAGTGCCAGGGTATGTTGATTATAAAGGAAAAAAGAGAATGGGCTGGACGGGTTTAAACTGTGATCTGTGGGAGCCCTCCGGACCCAAGCGGTTGTTTCCCAGGATCCCCATAGGAAGGGGAGAGGAAAGGAAGCCACTGCTCTATGGAGACCAAGCATCAGGAGCCTGGGAAGACTGCAAGAGGGCAAATTTAAGATATTGATAGAAACAGTTGGTTGTTGTTTTGTTGTGTTTTTTTTTTTTTAAGATGGAAACCTAAATTGTTTGCTTTGTACAGTCAAACATCTCCCCTTTTATTGTCTTGCCCTTTACCATTGATAAAATGGGAATAAGGTTTAATCCAACCCATGGGGTTTGATTTAGGTAATGGCCTTTTCAGATGATAAGTGTTATTTGTATTTGCACAAGTTTTAGGGAGTAGAGGTTTGCTGTTCTGGGGGGAAGAGGGATATCTTGCATGTGTGGATAAATCACATGTGTTATCAGAACAGGGGAACAAATATATTTGAGATTTTAGCTCTCAAAGAATTAAAGAGGAGTGTTTGCGATGCTGTGTACAAGAATTTTCATTGTTACAATCTTGGAGGCAATTTAAGAACAGCTTGTAAGTACTACGAAGAACAATAATTGAGATTTTTATAGCATATGATGAGCCATATAAATCAGTCCAAGTTTAGTACAGTCACCTTTCTTTGAGAAAGATTAGCACTGACATGAAAACACTTTATTTTAAGGAACATTCTGAGAAATAATATTTTAGTCTGTTATGTATTTCTCTTTAATGTGCACATTTTTACTGCTCTCAAATATGCTATTTAATCATTAAGCATCAATTTATTTTTAAAATTGAATTTATTAGTTTTAACACACTTGCATACATCTTTTATTAACTAATTTAAAGAGAAATCTCTATGTGTGGAATTGAAATCTACTCTAATTTCAGCCTTCACGAAATTAGTATTTAGCCGTTTCTCCAAAACTGTGTGTTTGAGATGGAGAGAATGACAGCTAGATTTGAGCCATTTCCTTAAAAGACGTTCTTGAGGCCTTCTCACTGCATTGCTGAATTTCCCGGTAGGTATATCTGTATCTATATTGACATGGGAGATATATAAATTCCTATATAGCTATCTATATGCATACAGACATACAGATACTCTGTTTCCAACCTTGCTGCAGGACTCAGCTCTTAAAACATGGTTTGAAATTTTTTTGCAATAATACGTGAGGAAAAAATGGCTGAATAAGGTTACAGTTAGATTGAGTATTGAGATCAAATCATAAAATCCCGTAGTTGAGAGGGAGGATACATCCCATTGAGTGAAATTCCTGTTGATGTTTCTGCTTTGCTAGGACATGTTCTTAGGAAGGAATTACATTTAGAAGCAGAGAGCTTATCAGTGTGTCCTTGTAACATACTTGCCAATGTCATGAACTTCATATATGGAGATAGAGTTGCTCTAATTTTAGGACTAGGCAGTGGAAAAAAACCCAGCATACTGTAAAAGAAATAAACCCAGCATTCAGTCATTGTGAAAGAGCTTAAAAATTACAACAGGATCAGCTGCTACAGATATTTTGGCTGATGTATATTTAATAAGTGTCTTACAGGGCTCCCCCATTCTTGTGTGTTCAAACTGAATGATATTTCTTATAATTCTAATAATTTTGGGCAGGTAGAAAAGGGAGCTTGAATAGATATTTTTTTTGCGCAGAAATATCAAAACAATTCTTTGCAGTCCTCATTACTAAACAATTTAGACAAAGAACCCAGTCTCTGCTTGAAGCCTTCAAAGGCAGTGTTAGTTTGTTTTTGCAGCAAAATCTTTATCTTTCTCAGTGAAAGTCAAATCAATATATCGCTGGTAAAACACAGAGCTGTGTCTCACCAAGGTATATTACTCCAGCTGAATGTGAATTCTTACATTAGCCATCACAAACAAGCCAAATGATTTGGAAATAACACAGAATGCTTGTTTTTTTTCAGCAGCCACTGTGCCGTTTTATGTTTTTTACATTCTATATTTTTATATTGTATGCGTATATATTCTTGTCATAGCAGTAACAATTTCAAAAGTTCCTCAAGAGCAATAGTGAAATTATTTTCATGATTTGTTTTTCTGGTGTGCTGTCTGGCACCTGACAATCTACCCTGAGCTAGTGAGAAATTTATTCAGCATAAAATAAAGTCTTACGGCAATTTATTGCTGTCTTTACCTGCCCCACAAAAATCATTCCTCTGCATCTCTCGGAATGTGCAAACTCGCTTCTTCAATTTTAGGGAGCTGTATCTTGTCTTTTGATGCAATGTCACCGTCACAGCCTTGGTACATGGAAAAGAAATAACTTGTCCCATGTATTTAGCCTGAGGTAAAGTTTGTATGTGCAACGTAGTATTATCCGTGAATTTTGATTCGCAAACTGAAATTTGATTAAGTTTTTTGGGGCAGCAGTTGATAGATAGTTGATATACCTTCTTTATCAAATGTATCATCAAATTTAGGTTTCTTTAAAAACAGAATCTCTGTGTAAAGGCAAGTAAGTGTTGTCTGAGGTAATGATGCAGCATCCCTCGGCTGAGGCAGTTCAGAGTCAGTTGCTCAAGATTCTCTCTGGGGATGAGTACACGTGGCATCTTTGCTCTTCCTAATTCTCTAAGTGCAACCAATTCATTCAGCCCTCAAATGTTATTTCCTTGTGCATCTCGACCAGTGGTCCACCTGAGTTCCTCTCTGAAAATCTTCAGTCTTCTGGTGAGCAAAACTTCCCATTTAAGCTTTGTGAAGGCTCTAAAATACTCCTTCCCTCATCATCTCAGGAAATCAGCTCCGTAGGGGGAACCCCTGCGGAGACTTTATTTATATGTTGATAAGCTTGGATGAAAACTTCCAAAAAGACTATATATGCTTTTAAACCTGCCAGAAGACTCTGGCTTGTTCCCATGCTTCAAAGTCCTGCTCTTAACATACTGTGTTCGCTGGCACCTTGAGATATGGCAAAGTAGTACCCGAATCTGGCAAACGCTTGCTATTTATAGAGACACTAATGAACCTTTCCAGAAGCCTTCCCCTTTGCATTCTGCTGACTTGTATGACTCAGGAATACAAAAGCCAGAAGTCTGGTGTGATATGTCATGTTTTAACAGGCAGTTTCATACGCTCATGTTGTTGAACTTCATAATTTCATTTAAATACGTAACATGGTGCAGCAATAAGCACTTTTTCTTTTCTTTTTTAAAAGGCTATAAAGGAGTGGCAACCCAGTAGTTTAGGTGCATACCTCAATGAAACATTGGACTTCTTGTTTTCTGGGAAAATAACCAGGAGTGTTCAATGGCTGAAGAGCAACAGTGGGATCCAAATAATCTAGTGGTTGGAGCGCTCATGCGTGTAGGTGGGAGGCTGTGGATCAGACCACTGAGGCACTGAATCTCACAGGAGATTGCAGCCCTGGAGGGTGTACGTGTCTCATTCTAGATCCTCCTTGAATAATTACTAGGAAGGAGAACAGCCATGAAAATAAATGAGGAAAGGGTGACCTGGGGAGAAGACAGGAAGGAGTGCAGGGAATGGTTGCAAGTCTGAAACCATGGCCCATGGTAAGAACCAAAAAAGTGGGACTGTCAGTTTAGAGGGGAAGGGGCTGGGCAGAGACATGATTAGTCTTCTAGTATGTAAAAGGCTGCAGGAAAGTAGGAGGGAGTAATTAATTTCTGTGTCACTGTTAGATATGGTTCCTGTCTAACAAGGACAAGAAGAATGGCCTTACAAGGCAGCAAGTAAGAGCTCCATAATGAAGATAATGAGAAAAGAGTGTATTTACATGCATATAGTGAGGAAGGGAAGCTTTGAAGTCTCTCAGAGTGCTCTTGATTTTCAGAAAAACCAGAGAAACAGCTGCTAATGAGAAAGGTATCATTGATCCTGACATGGGGCAGGAACCTCTCAGGTCTCATAAGCCACATTTTCTATGTGGCTTCACTTGATGTGGAGACCATTCTTGCTCCTTTATAGAAATCTGTTTTGCAAACTTTTGCTATCTCTACATTTCAAAGAATAAGTTTTTAAATACCTAGAACTTCATAGGTTTTTCTTGCCTAGGATGAAGACACTGTTGCCCAATAACTTTTCTTTATCTTCTAATTATTAGTTTTGCACAACTTGGAACCAGACCCAAAATAATACATAGACAACTATAATCATGTCTCAACCGGACAAAGAGAAAATCCTCTAGCGGAAGTTCAGCGTTTTGTTTGTTCTTTTACATTTTATTACTAATTCAAGGATGGACAGCAAAACCAGAGGCGGACGTTGGCATATTTATAACCTGAAGAGATTTGATTTAGGAAGGAATTAGTTATGGCTCTGGTAGGACTTGTTAAATCTTGCGTGTGCTGCAGAGTTCCTATATAATCATGAACAAATCAATTGGCTTCTCTGTGCTGTGGTTGCTCATCTGTAAATGGAGATAGTGGCACATCTCTGCCTCACAGGTGCTTGCTTGCAGCAGCGATAGAGGCTCTTTTGACTATACAAGATAGCTTTTGGAAACAGCAGTAGACAGCCTGAGGAAATCCTTTCTTTGTGGAATTTTGGAGGTTCAAGAAAGAGATGCATAAACCACTCTGTTGAGACAGGTTATGAAAAAACGTGGTGTCCATGTGCGTTTTGAGCATGTCCTGTAGTAGCACTTTCCTTATTGCCTCTTTCCAAAGTATATGCTATACAATATTGTAAACAAAAACTGCATGGGGAGATTAATCTTTTGAAAGATGAGTGAAGTTTCTTTTGTATATCTTTCTGGATATTATGGAAAACTCTGTTACATAGAAATAATCAGGCTTCACCAGAGGCCCTTTGATGGCTTTCTGGGAGTACAATGCCATAAACAATGTTGGGTGGCAGCAGCAGACTCATATCTGTGTCATCTGTTACTCTGAGAAGCATCAAAGCTTCAAAAGGCTTTCAGGAAGGGGGAAGGGAGGAGAGGATTTAGCTGCAGTGCATCATAAATAGACCAAATCCTGAGATGACAATTTCAACCGTTTACAATAAGCACGAAGTAATTCAAAACACATTCTGGGACATTTGGGTTGTAAAGTCCTGGTAGATCACAAGGGCTGTGTTGCAGAGCTGTCTTATTTTTAATTAGCAGCAAACGGAGTCATGGTGGTGGGTTTGGGGTAAGGTTTGTCTTTTGGTTGTTGTTTTTTTTTTTGAAGAATCATCTGAATGAAAACATGTTCAGTCCAGAGCTGGTGGTGAGTCTTTTTTCCTCTCAGTATCTTTTGTGCAGTTTTGTGTCAGTAGCTCTGAAGGATGTAGATGGGCTGCAGAGCGTGGCGTGGAGCGGGCAGATAATGCTGTGGTTGGCCTATTGTTAGAAGTTTTCAGGTGTTCAGCAGATTTTTTCACTCAGTGCTCCTCAGTAATATATCTCTTTTGTGGTTACCAACTCTTCCCAATGCTAAGCTGGAAAATATGATTTTTCTGTTTTCATTTTATCATTCTCTTTTTTTTTTTTTCTTTTGTACAAAGGATAGTTAGCTTGTAGTTCTAGGTCTAAAAGTAAATCTCCTCTGTGTCTTAAAGTGAGAATTTTCCCTCAGAAGACAATAAATCTCCAAAGCTGATGGAAATTCAGCAGCATATGGCACGCAAATACATAAATACTCCATGTATCATAGCCCATCCCTAGGGAAACTGTTGCATTTAAATTTCCATTGGGGTTGAATCCTTGGGGGAAAAAAATATCTCTGAAGCTGAAGTAAGAAACAGAGAATTTGAAACTCTCACCAACACACAAATCGGTGCACAGTCAGAGCTTTACTGCATTTGCTCAGGCAAAACCCTACACAGCGACTTGTCTCAGATAATCTTTATTATTCTGTCTTACCTGTGCTAATTCACTGGCTTGGTATTGGGGAGGGCAGGCAAAATAGGTCAGGGCTCATAAAATAATGGCGTGACAAGAGGGGGAAACATTGTAAATACATGGTTGAATGATATATTAAAATAAAAGCAACTGAAAGCTGCCCAGAAAGGCAGATAGATTGTCCTCTCCTGTGATGGGATGCTCTGCTAGCCTGGGTTTTGCCCAGGAAAGAACAATTAACAGTTTGCAGTGTGTATCTCTGCTTGCTCCTCAGCTTTTAGCTGCACGAACAACTGCTGCTTTCTTCCATAATTTCCAAGCTACTCTCAAGTCCATTTTCCCCCAGTCCCTGTGGGTGTTTGACTCTGGCGTCCACTGGCTGAACTGAAAAATATTCTTGCCCGTTCTGTTTTGCTGCATTGGCCCATGAGGTAATTGAAATGTTTTATGAGCCTTCTGCAGAATTTTCATGTTTCTGTTTTCTAACCCGGTGCAGTCAGTTCAGCAAAGAAACAGGAATATTTTTGTTCATTTACCCTGGATGGCAGAGCAGCTGAAGGTGACAGCGGACTTTATACTTTTATCACATGTTGCAAATGCCTTTGAGATGTTTCTTTCTTTGTTATCTCAAAATACCGTGCTATATTGATTTTTGCTTTTTCTCTAAGGGGCTGAAAATTTCAGTACTAACCCTGAAGCCAACTGAAATAATTGATTATCTGTTTTTACCTCCTCTTCAGTTATATACTTCATGCCCTTCAATGGCAAAAGGGTGTTCTATTTCTAGATGATTTAGTGTAAAGCAGATCTTTGCTGAGCTTTAATATCAATTTATATAACCTTGATACAGGGGTTATTTTTTAGACCCACAAGTTTATATAATATGTCATGAGAGAACTTATTCTAGAAATACTATTTTATAGATTATTCTTATTGAACCTATGAGTAATAAGAAATGAAACAGGTTTTCTGTAAGCTCAGTTAGTTGAAAATACATAAGCAAATTATCTACAGGAGGAGTTAGATGCCTACTGGCCTTCTATAATCTACTTAGCTTTCAAAATGTATTTTATAATTAATAGATACATTTTGTTTACAGTTTTTTTGTGTATACATTAATAGTAATTGCACTTTTAGCTGTGTTTTTTCTTTGCCTTTGTGGCAAGAAATATGCTCGTCATTAATATTTTGAATCTCTGGGTATCATTCAGAATAAAACAGATGTTTTTGTTCTAGGGAGTATTTTCTTAGATAAGTTTTCTGAGATTTCCACACTACTTTGTGTCTTTTATTTTCTATGAGAATGTAAAGGTATAGATGTCATATCTGTAAGTAAAGTCTCTTTCTAATTAGAAAAATGTGAGATGCTGCCCACAGGTTTGCAATGTCATTTGCTTTACTAGGAAATCGTCAGATCCTTCTTTCTCTTAGGATGCATTCCAGGATATTAAAATGATTCATGTGTCTTGGAAGTACAGCTTTGGAAAGTTTGTCAAGTTATCTTGAGTAGCCCAAGACTGGGGTGAAATCTCCCCTTCCATTAGTTTAAAGAATATTAATATTTTATCTGTCTTTGTATAACTAATTCATCATCTTCAAAAGATCATCAGAGACAAATTACAGTTTGAAAGAGTGGAAATTAGATACCAACTCCTCACTTCTGGTTTGCATTCCAGTATTTGTGATGCAAAAGGGAACTTGATTCCAGAAGCACATCTGTGATTGCAATAACAAATTAGCGAAGAAGATTTAATCTGAGCCACATAATATGAAAAGATGTTTAGGGAGAACGAAGTCTGAGCTCAGAGATCTTGGCACGGACCTGGTGCAGTGGAGTAGTGTGACTGGGGGGGAGAGGGAGGAATCTGAAAGTGAAGAACGGCCTGTGAATTAAGCCAAATAATTAAGTGATTTAAGCATTAATCTAGCCAACCCTCCGAGTTCATTCAGAGAAGCAAAACATATATCATTGCTTCTCTGGAGATTGTTGCATTGTCAAGAATTCAGTTTAGCCAGGACATTCAGACCTACCCTTTACTTGCATTAAAAAAAATTCTTAAATTTCTCATTGTCTGAAACTGATTGTATCTTTTTGCCTTTCAATAAGTTTCATTTAGTTGCAATTACTCTGGCTTCAAAATCTTGAAATCAAATGAATTAATGAAAATGGAAAATCAGAACTCTTTCCTAATTAAGAACTGAGCTTTTCAAGGAATATGAAAGGATCTAATTTAGAGAAAGATGTTTGGAGAGCATGAAATGTGGCTTGAAGGAGATACATGTGCATTTAATATAACTTACTGAGCCCAGCCAGATTTGTATTGACGGGAGACAAAAAGCATCTGAAATCCTCTTTCAGTGATAGAATAATTTATGGGCTTTCCTGAAGCATTCTGAGTTGACTTTCAGTTCAGTGAAATGGGTGGCCATCTCAGTTTGCTTCTCAGTGGACACAGCTACTACTGAATTTTGCATTCTTTTCTTCTGTGTTAGTTAGCTGAACCATGGAAGTATTGGGAGGGGGGTTTGGTTTTGCTCTTTGTCTCTCTTCTGTATGGATGTGGAGAAACCTCCACCCTGGAAATGGTGCAGTTGCAGGAGGCTCTGAGGATGCAGAGGGATGTAAGGAGTGGGCAGGAGATAAGGTCTATAATAGGCACAGTTCAAAATCTACCTAATTTTAATTAATAACTTAATGTTATTGACCCTGAAGCACAGATGTCTTTATTTGCCTCTTCCCCAGCACATACATTGTGTCCCCATGCATAACACGTGGAGCTCATCAGCTTGTGCCCTCCTCAACATGCCAGGCAGCTCCCACTGTGCAGAACATTTCCAGATATTATCTGGAGGACATGCCATTTCTTGTCATTGGGAACTGAGAAGTGATTATCATCCTAATTCTTCTCCCCCACAGCGCAGAGCACATGGCGGGTTCCCCACAAACATACCCTGCAATAATGATGCACAGAGAAGGGGGGAAGAGGTGTTGCTAAAGAGGGTCAGGTTTGCTGTTCGGCTCTGTTAAAACACAGTGGAAGTGTGGGTGGTAAAATGAAGAGCTATTAGATGGGAATGCTCACAGAGAGTGTGGCAGGAGAAAGGCATAAAGTGCATAAAATATACTGACAGTGGGTAATTACTCAGTCTTTGACACAGTCCATGGCTTACCTTAATTTTTTGAGTGTATTGGAAGACTATGTTCTAATCAAACTTTAAGCAGGAGGTCACAGTCCCCAGCTCCCTTACAAAGAGGAGGAATTTTACTTTTCAAGCTATGTGTGGCTTTAAACCCAAATGGGATCTACTAAATCTACATGGCACAGCCCTCAAAGAAGTTCACATGCATTTCAAACTGGGAAATATCAACAGCTGTTCATTCACATTATAATTACCCAAATTGCAAAGGACCGTCTGCAACACGTTCTGTTCAATAACTAAGGCTACCCAGACCCACTGCAATTGCTTCCGAGCTGCCAGCTCTATTAAGTTTTGTTTTGTAGCACTTTACTACAGTGCAGACATGTTTGTTTTCTTTGCACAGCCTTCCACAAAGCATTGTTTAAGCAGCACATAATGTATTCCAACGATGAGGTACTTTTTGCTCCCATCTGTTTGATAGCAAAATGAACAGTTGTGACTCGTACGTACAGTATAAATACTCTATCATGACTATGGGTTTACTTTGAGTAAATTCCAGGTTATTTCATTCTTGCACCAGGTTTTAGTCTGGTTTTGAGTCAGGGAAAGATTTCTGATGTTGGGCCTGAACTTTTCAGGTGTTAAACACTGACACTGCGATCAACCTCCTGCCCAACCTCTTCAGTCGCAGCATCAGAGGACAGGAAGGGCATGGTCTTTCCAGCTCATTTAGGAAACTGGTTGTGGTAGCAAATACCAGAGCCTTCCATCAAACTGGGATTAAAAAGCTCTACTGCTCTGGACCTGTTTCCAAGCTGAGAATCTGGCAATTGCACTAAGTCTGGGTAGAAAGTCCCGTGCTCCCTGGGGTTGGATCAGTACCTGCATGAAAAAATTTGGTGGCCTTAGGTAGCTTTGTGGAGATAATGCTTCAAAGAGGTGGCAGGTAGCACCTTAAGCAGGGAGCTGTTTGGGATACATCACAATAAATCATAGAATCATAAAATCATTTTGAGGTGGAAGGGACTTTTAAAGGTCACCCAACCCAACCCCCCCCCCCCCCCCCCCCCCCCCCCCC
>BJBW01020750.1:0-18997 GCA_004320125.1 Scolopax mira
TTGGAAAGAACCTTAAAGATCATCGAGTTCCAACCCCCCTGCCCTGGGCAGGGACACCTCCCACTAGAGCAGGTTGCTCCAAGCGCCGTCCAGCCTGGCATGAGCCAGGGGAGCAAATCCACGTGCAGCCCTTCGCCCAAGAGCCCCTGGGCACCGGCACATCCCTCCAGCAGGTCCCAGCTCCGGCGTCACAAGGGCAAGGGCAGCCCCGGGTGTATCTGTACGGCTGCCCAGCACGGTCAGCACTAGGGAGGTGATGACACGGGAGATGATGGATTGTAAATACCCAGCGAATGGCTCTTTGCAGCCTGGCCCAGGCCCAAGCGAACCCACTGGAAATGTTTCCACCGGACTGGGACGTGCTGGCCCAAAGCCAGCGAGAGGGAGCTCGGCAGCGCTGCCAGGGGAGCCGTGCCGGATCAGCTCCTGGCATTGCACCCCTTCACTTGGGGGGGGGTGATGGGCTTTGGGTGGTCCTCAGCAACCAGCCCCACGGCAGAAGCAGCAGGAAAAGGGGCAGGAGGAGGAGAGCAAGCTGGGACAAACCCAGGGAAGAACTTCTGTGGGGACTCCGGGGCCTCACAGCCAAGCCACCTGGTGGTTTCCAAGGTGGTGCATCATCTTCCATTCTTGCATCTTGAAAAGAAATTTTGAATAATTTGAATAATTTTTTGGAAATAAAAGCTATACTTGGGTCATGAGATGATGAATATGAACAGACGCAATGGAAGTAATGCATAGAATGCATACCAGATCCATAAATAGTGCTGGAGCAGGGAAGTAATGCACAGGATACATAATGATGGATACAAATGGAGCCAATGGAAGTAATGTATTGTGTATATTCAGCGATAGCCATAAATAGCATCAGTGGGAGCGATGCAGAGTGTGCCCATAACAATAGATATCAACAGGCCGGAGTCACTGTACACCTAATCTGCAATATTAATATGATTTGATCCCTCATAACAGCTCAAACAACAAGGAAATAAATGCAACCCAGGCAGCGCTTGCCAATGGGCCAGGGCAATTCTGGGCCAGACCATAACCTTGAGTGGGTCTCCCAGACCTTCCCAGGGAAGGCAGCAGGAGGCCAGGCCTTACCCAGTAGAGACTGGGCAGCCCCCTGTACCCCACAGCCCCCCTGGACCTCACATCAGGCCATGGGTCTCCCTAGACAGATACTTGCTGTTTCTCAGAGATGAACGGTGTGGGTCTGCACCTCTTGGGCAGGCACGGTGGGAGACAAGGGACTAACCCTTTGAGGGGGGGACACCCCGAACCCAGGCTGCTGCAGAGCCTGGGGGAGTGTGGAGGCAGGGGACCAGTCCCCATGGAGCTGTCACCATTGCTCCCCACTTGGACACCCCACTGCCAGTTCCCCCAGTTGCTCCATCCCACGTTCAGCTCCTCTGCATTTTCAAAAGCAGCCTTTAGATTCAGGCTCCATCTATAGGGAACTGAATAATTTCAAGAGCTTAAAATAGGATGTAGATATTTGTATTTAGTATTAAATTATTATTTTTTTAAGAAGCCGAGGAAGCGAGATCTGTCTGACACAGATTCCTCAAGGCTTTCCACGCACACATTCAGTCACCAAATGGGAAGCTGTGGGCTGGGGAGGAGAGATGGTCTTGTAGCCAAAGGGCTGGATTGCAGATGGAAAACCAGAACCCCTGCTCTTCCTCAACGGAGCCTTTCGCCTTAACATCAGCTCTACCAGGACAGTAAACCTTTTGCTGTGGTCGTGCCCATCGTTTGTCTCACCTCCACCTTGCTCTTTCTCTCCCCCGTGTCACCTGCAGGTGAGAGATAGGATGGTAGCTGGGGAGGCGAGTATGCGCAGCCCAATCCTGGCCTGCTGGCAGCCGATTCTCCTCCTGATGCTGGGATCCATCCTGTCCGGCTCCGCCACGGGCTGCCCGCCGCGCTGCGAGTGCTCTGCCCAGGAGCGTGCCGTCCTGTGCCACCGGAAGCGATTTATGGTCGTGCCAGAGGGGATCCCGACAGAGACCAGGCTGCTGGACTTGGGCAAGAACCGCATCAAGACACTCAACCAGGATGAATTTGCCAACTACCCTCACCTGGAGGAGCTGGAGCTAAATGAGAACATTATCAGTGCCATTGAACCTGGGGCTTTCAACAACCTCTTCAACCTCAGGACGCTGGGGCTCAGGAGTAACAGACTCAAGCTGATCCCCTTGGGGGTGTTTACCGGACTCAGCAACCTTACCAAGCTAGACATTAGTGAGAACAAAATTGTGATCCTGCTAGACTACATGTTCCAGGACTTGTACAACCTGAAGTCTTTGGAGGTGGGGGACAACGACCTTGTCTACATCTCCCACCGGGCCTTCAGTGGCCTCAACAGCCTGGAACAACTGACCCTGGAGAAATGCAACCTGACCTCCATCCCCACGGAGGCCCTGTCTCACCTTCATGGCTTGATCGTGCTGCGGCTGCGCCATCTGAACATCAACACCATCCGAGATTACTCATTCAAGAGGCTGTACCGCCTCAAGGTCCTCGAGATCTCACACTGGCCCTACCTGGATACTATGACGTCCAACTGCCTCTATGGGTTGAACCTGACCTCCTTGTCCATCACCCACTGCAACCTGACGTCCATCCCGTATGTGTCGGTGAGGCACTTAGTTTACCTCCGGTTCCTGAACCTGTCCTACAACCCCATTGTCACCATCGAGGGCTCCATGCTCCATGACCTGCTCAGGCTGCAGGAGATCCAGTTGGTGGGAGGGCAGCTCACCATGGTCGAGCCCTTTGCCTTCCGCGGCCTCAATTACCTGCGCATCCTGAACGTGTCGGGGAATTTGCTGACCACCCTGGAGGAGTCAGCCTTCCACTCGGTGGGCAACCTGGAGACACTCATCCTCGACAACAACCCCTTAGCCTGCGACTGTCGGTTGCTCTGGGTTTTCCGGCGGCGATGGAGGTTGAACTTCAACAAGCAGCAGCCCACCTGCTCCACCCCCGAGTTCGTCCAGGGCAAGGAATTCAAAGATTTCCCCGACGTCCTACTGCCCAACTACTTCACCTGCCGCCGAGCACGGATACGGGACCGCAAACCTCAGCAGATCTTTGTGGACGAAGGCCACACGGTCCATTTTGTCTGCCGGGCAGATGGGGACCCGCCGCCCACCATCATGTGGCTCTCTCCCCGGAAGCACCTCATCTCTACCAAAACCAACGGGCGGCTCACTGTCTTCCCTGACGGCACGCTGGAGGTGCGCTATGCCCAGATCCAGGACAATGGCACCTACCTATGCATCGCCAGCAACGCAGGTGGCAACGACACCATGCTGGCCCACCTGCACGTGCGCAGCTACTCCCCAGACTGGCCTCACCAGCCCAACAAGACCTTCGCGTTCATCTCCAACCAGCCCAACGAGAGCGATGCCAACAGCACGCGCGCCACCGTGCCTTTTCCCTTTGACATCAAGACTCTCATCATTGCCACCACCATGGGCTTCATCTCCTTCCTGGGCGTCGTCCTCTTCTGTCTGGTGCTCCTCTTCCTGTGGAGCCGGGGGAAAGGCAACACCAAGCACAACATTGAAATCGAGTACGTGCCACGCAAGTCCGACGCCGGCATCAGCTCTGCCGACGCGCCGCGCAAGTTCAACATGAAAATGATTTAACCAGGCAACAATTTGCAAATAATAATGGTGGGTTGTTTTTTTTTTAAAAAAAAAAATAAAAAGAACAAATGAACAATTAAAAAAAGTAATTAAAAAACAAACATTGCTACAAACATACAGACCTCTCTCCCTCCACCACGCCCTCCGCCCCTGTCTGAACCCACTGCACCCACACTGTCACCACCTTTTTCTCCTCCTCTTCTTCTTTATACCAGGAAAACATTCAGCCAATGTCTTCAGGACTCCTGTGTTTGTAAGAACTTTGTCTGATGGACTCTGATGTCAGATATAACCCTGAGAGGGAAAAACAACGGGGTGGGGGGGGAGGGGGAAGAAAGAAAAAAGAAATAAAATCAATAAAAAAGTTACGAACTTTCTTCTGTAACTTTGATTTCAATAATTATGGATTTTTATGAAAACTTGAAATAATAAAAAAAACCCTATTTCCTATAGATAGTTGGAATGCAAAATCTTGACTTCTTGATCTGTCCAGTTCTGTATCTGTGGCGAGCGCTCTCTTTCTCGCCTCGGAGGCCTTTCCCAGCCGCCTCACTCAGAACAGCCCCAGGGCAGAGCCTGTCTCCTGATGCTGCCATGGGCGCGCGCCCCAAAAGGTGCTTCCCGGGGTGCCAGAGCAGCACCCAGAGGATTTCCCAAGGACCAAAGTTGTGGTTTTGTAGCTGGTTCCCCATCCCGCCCTCAGATCCCGGGGGAGGTCCAGCAGTGCCCAGTTTGCCTGCCCTCTGTGTGGGGACAAGGAGGTCAGGCCTGTCGCAGGGCAGGCAGCAGCTCTCCGTGCCCATCCCCAGGCTTTGCCGAGGCAGTGATGGCAGCGGGACCAGGGGTACCCAGGTGCCCCACTGCCTCTTTGCCTGGGGGGGCAAAAGGACTCTGCCTGCCATTGCCAGCCGCACAGTGGCCTCTCCTCTCTGATGGGGGACAAGCTGGCTCTTGCCAAGCGATGGACGTCTGTCCCTGCAGGCAGCACAAGCAGGCAGTGCCCTGCCTGGCCCTGCCCACACGGGCCCAGGGCACCCCCAGCTCCAGCGCTGGTCCCCACTTGCCTGGATGACTCTCACCGGAGGTCTCAGATCCTGACCCCTGGCAGCCAGACTCACAAGCGCCTTCCGGCACGTCTGAGGGAAATTCAGTGTCCAGGCTTGCAGGAGGCCTTCTCTGAAAAATAAATAAATAAATAAATAAAATTACATGCATTTATAAGCGCACACACAGAGACGGAGCCAGAGGAGAACAGGGAGTGAGGGTAGGATGTAACGTGTGCCCATCACTGTGGTGTCTGGTCACCACTCCCTTTGCTCAGCTCTGGTGCTTGGGATCCAGGAGGTTTGTATTGTCTGCAGGAGGAAAAGGGGAGGAACAGGGGTTAAACTGGCCCCGCTGAGCGGTGCATCCCCTGCGGGAGAGGTGTGAAGGTGCCACCCTGCCCTGAGCCCAGAGCTGCCCACAGCAGTGAGAGGTGGCACAGGCTACAGAGAGCATCAGCATAAAAGTACTGCACAGCAAATGATTTAAACTAATTGAGGAGCGAGTCAGGGGGGCAACCACAGAGGGAAAGAGTGAAACTAAAGGGCAGAGGAATGGGGAAGTCATGCTTTGAAAATAAGAGAAGCATCGTCAGTGCAGCCCAGCCCTTTCCCAGTTGCTCTGTGCCAACTTCCCAACGCCCAGGAGGTGCAGAGCAGAGCAAAGGCCACACCAGCCCTCCCACAGAGCCTTTCCATGGGAGCCATGGGGCTGGTACCATGGCCTGGGCACCCCAGCACAGCCTGATGGCCTCTGACTGTGCTGGAAGCACAAAACATCTCTGCAAACAGTGGTAATACGAGCACCAGAGGTTTTTATAAGCATCGCTGAAGCACCAGGTTCCTGTCCTTCCAGGCTGCCGCCAGGACTAGTGGCACTGGCTTCCTGGCCCGCTCAGCCTTGGCGGCATCTCCAAGGTGGATGAGCTGAGATTTGCATGCTTGATTTGTTAAAGCACTTGAGGAGTCTTCAGGGATCAAAGTCACTACAAGATGATAAAAAATAAGCGACAGGAACCTGGAGCGCTGACAGGGAAAAGAAGGGATTTGCTTTTCTTCCAGCAATGTGCCAATCTTGAAGTACCAACCTGAAACATCTGTGTTCGTGGGGAGGGGGGATTTTTTGCTGGTTTCAGCTTTCTATTCATCTTCAAACAAAACATTTTGTGTTTCTTTCTTGGCAGCGGGTTTCAGGAGCTTTGATTTGTTAGTTTCTCATCTCTAACCCATCCTTCTTTTATAACTTTGAAACCAAAACAGTTTTTAAAAGCCTTTCCCTTTTGTTTTGCTTTTTAAAAGAGCCAAAGCAAAACGCTTCTCTGCAAGCGTCCCCTCCCACCAGTGTTTAACCAACCTTTCAGTGAGCTGAGTGTGAAACCACAAAACAGCAACACACGAACCCAGAGGCCTGGACCTGAAGGCTCCATCCTCAGATCCCGCTGCGGGGACCCCGAGGGGCGCTCCCCGGGGGGAGGCAGGGATGCGCCGAGGCCTCGGTCATCCTCTTCCTCCTCCTTGGAGGATGCCAAGCCGAGCACAGCCACACGCAGCGGCGGGTTCGGTGCCGAAACCTCCCTTTGAGCCTTGTTGCCAGGACTGACAACAACTCCATCAAGTGGTTCAACAGACGGCAGAGAGGTGGAGAGGGTTTCTCCGTGTTCCGGGACAGCTATTAACATTGGCAATCGCAGAGAGCTCCTTAATTGACTCTAGTGATCCTTTTTTAATGTTGTAATTAAAAGAGCTAATTCAACACTCACAGATTAAAAAAAATACACACTCATAACCCAGTCCAGCAAGGTATTTGCGGCACACTGCAGTGTCCCACCAATCAAAGGGAGGAATCAAGTCTTTCACTGTTAAAAAGTGAAAAAAAAAAGAAGAGAGAAAATTATTTCTTTTCTGTGTACCATCTCAGTCCGTGCTAGCGCAGGATTTTTCCCAGCCCAGGAGGTGCTCCCCAGACCCACTGCCTCTGCTGCTCAGACCCCCCCGGGGGAAGCCACGCTGCCTGGCCCAGATCTGAGCTGAGGCTCCAAGTCCCTCATTAGCGAGTTTACCCCACGCTCTGTTGTGCTGCTGTCTGCCACACAGTTTATTATCCACACTGATTTTTTAATCTTCGATGCTTTGTGAACTGGATAATATTTTTTTTTTTCAGTCACCAGGTGATTAAAGCAGATGGATGGAGCAGAAGAAAAGCACCTCAGAGTGGCCAGCATCTCAGCTCAGGGATTTTCATGGCTGGTAAAAATGGGGGGAAAAAACCACACACCCAAAGAATAAACTCTTTTTTCCCCTTTGCTGAAATTTAGAGAGTGTTTCTTTTGCAGTTTAACCAGGGGTGAGAGAGTAGGGACTGGATTCCAGATTTGCTCTTCAGGTACCCATGGGCTGATGTGTCAGACCCAGACAAAACTTCTCAACTGGGTTGCTTTTTTTTTTTAATAAATAAAAATAATAAGCACTTAATAAAACAGCCTAAAAGAGGTAGCAAAAAAACCCCCAAACAACAAAAAACCCACCACAGCCAAGCAGGAGGAGACATGCTTAGGGGAAGGAGGACCTGTGAAACCTGCCTTTCCTCTCCTACTCCCAGACTGATGGCAGCCCCATGGGGATCTCCATGACAAGGCACTTTGTGTTGGGACACGGCACGGGGGAGGACAGGGGCTTCTTCAGCACTTCCAACCTGGGTCTGCCACCCATCCCAGGCACTTCCCTCCCCATTTCCCTCCATGCTGTGGGCTGTGGCTGGCAGGGACCCAGCTCTCCCCTTCTGCCACGGCAGGAATGGAGGTAGGAGGACCCTATGGGAGAGACATTTACACCCCCCGAGCCTCCTCACCAAGCCCTGCGCCCACTCAGCTCCTCTCCCCAGACCATCAGACCCACAGAGAGCGGTGCAAAAGGCTTGAGACCGACACCTTCTCCTGCACAGGGGTGAGGGTGACCAGAGGAGAGGGGGCCCATCACCTCCCCACGCCCCATAGCCCCCCCAGCTCTCTGCCTGCAGCCCCTGCCCCGGGCTGCTGCCTTCCCCCATTTCTATTGGGCTTTATCAAGCTTAATTTCACTCCTTCTCTCACTAGCTGCCCTCCCTCTCTTATCTCTGCTTCAGAGTCAATTTTTGACTCTCTCCCTTTTTTCTTCCTTATCGCTCGCTCCCTCTTTTTTATTTTTTTTTTTTTTTTTAAATACTTTCTGCCTTTTGTGCTTCTCTCTCCCCGCTCTCCTGTCATTTCTCTCCATCAAGTGCTCTTCTCTCTCCCTGACACATCTGTGCTTCCTGCAGTCCCCTCTCTGCACACACATTTCTCCCCAGCATCTCTGCCTCCCTCTGCCCCTGGCAGGGTCTCATCCTGCTCTCTCAGGGGCAACCAGAACAGGGACAGGGAGGGCAGGACCTTCGGGCTTTGCCTGCTTTTCTCTTTGCTGCCTTTCCTTCCCTCTCTTCCCCCACCCTCCTGCCTTGTCCCTCCCTTTTCCCACCTCCCCCAAATACTCTCCCTCCTGTTTGCTGTGAGACAGGACATGGGCTTTGCAGTGTCATCCCTGCTACCTGCTTTTTGCGGGACATGGCAGAGGAAGAAGTCTTTTGAGGTGTGGGGGCTGGGGGAGCATGTCCCCGTCTCCCTGGCCCCGCCACAGCTACACACAGCTCCTCCGGGAAAAGCAGGCCTGTCGCTTTCCTCTCTTTTCCCTGTGTCTGTATCTGCATGCTTATGATAGATTTACTGTGATTCTATCGGTTTATGATTAAAACCCATAAATTTTACTAGGCCTTTTTCTTATTTTCCATAATCCGCAGGATTCAAGGCAATCAAATTTTAACTGGAAAGCATGGGCTGTGCAGTTAGGTCCCGGTGTAATGGGGAACGGTTCATTTCCCAATCCACCCCCATTACCAGTGGTACTAAAGAAATATTGCCCTGTGAATGAGATTTTTCCTCAATTCCCTTTAAAACAATGTCCTTACCTGAGCCAAGTACCAGAGGAACAATATGAACCTCGACTACAATACAGTGCCCCCCACCACTGCAGTTTGTTCCCATCCTGAGGTTTCCAAGCAGAGTTTCCCAGTGGATTCAGGTGGGTGCTGGGGGTCTTGGAGTGGACCCAGGTTGGGGTGAGCAGGGTGGCACTTGTGGGCCCCCATCAGCTGCTCCCTCCAAACTCCCTGTCACCAGGCTGCAGGTAGCTCCAGCCCCTCCGGAGATTTCATGATGTGCCTGTTACGATCCAGGTAATAAGACATTTCATTCAAATGAGCAAATTTATTCCAGTGGCACTTTAATAACAAAATCAATAAAACTACACTTCCCAGCAGGGCTTTATCATATGCTAAAACTACAGCATATTGCCTGGATATACTAAATTCTCTCCCTGAAATAAAGTGCAAAGTTTAGAAGACAGATGACACCATTTGCGGCACTAGTAGGATAATACCTTAATAAATCCATGGCCACCTAGGCACTTCAGAGTTGTCACACACTGCACTCGGTGGCCTCTGGGAATTTCCCAATGACAGGGAAAACGGGAATGAGACCCTTGTGCTCCTCAGGCTTATGGTGCAGAGCCCTGTGTTAGAGCAGCGAGGCGTCCGCACGGACAGAGCACCCAGAACAGACTGTGCTCGTGGGAGCATCACGGACCCAGTCATCAGTGTGGGTTACCTTCTCTGTGGTGGCTTTTTCTGCAAGAACCAGCTCTGATCGGGTGGGAATGTGATCATCTAGCTTGGGGACCAGGTGCTCCATGTGGCAGGGACCAGGCTGGCCTCTTCCAGCAGAGCTCCTCAGTGTCGCCGCTAGGCTAGAAAAGAGATGGGATAGTCGGGAGATGCTGCAGGTCCTGCAAGCCTGAGAGCTTGGTCCTGCAGCGCCCCTGTCACAGGACAGCCCCACGTGTGGCTGTGCACCCCCCCATGTAGGATCCCACCTCTGAGCCCACCTTGGGGCTGCTCTCCCATGGGCCATTCATCTTGAGGCCCATGGGCCTCACTTCACCACCCCACTCAATTACCTCCTGCTGCTTCACCACCGTTCCCCGTATCGCTACACTCCAGCACCTCACCTGACATGAGATTATGGCTCTTCCCTCCTCCATCATCCTTCCCAGACCATCAGCCATCAGCTCTCCAAACCCTGCTCTGCTCCCAGCCGTCCCTGTCTGCCAGTCAGCCATCTCCCACCAGCTCTCCTCCTCCTCGTCCCTCCAGTGCTTCCCAAGCCTATCAGTGTTCCCCAGCCCTGAGTGCTGCAAAACTAATTAGCTCACTACAAAGATTGAGGAATAATTAGGGACTCCACTGAAAGCACAAAACTAGGGCATCTCGCCTTAAATAAGCACGAGGAAGTGTCTCTCCGCTCTGCTGACGGCCTGCGATTGCCTCAAGCAGATGATTACAGGACTTTCCATCCCTCAGCTCCCACTCCAGGCACGTTCTCCAGAGGTTCCTCTGCCTCTGTCTCACCCCTCAGACCAGTGAAGCACCAGTGCCAAGCCACTAAAGCCAGCTCCTCCCCAGAGCTCCACCGTTAGCCAGGCACCTTCCCTAAAGATGCTGGGGCTGCTGGTTTGGGCGCTGCCTTCTCAGTGGTCCACGATCTCAAGCTCTCTGGGTGAAAGTTAGCACCAAGCATAGAAAATAGCAAGAAAAACATCTGCAAATTTTATTTTCCAGTTGCCTCCACTGCGTAGAAAAGACACCGAAACGGCTTTTCCCCTGGGCAGCTCCACAGTCACGGGTGGGAGTCTGCCCTGCCCCTACCAGAGCTCCTAAAGAAGAGGGTGATACAAGAGGAGGAAGATCTGGAGTTACACAGGTGATCCTTCTTCACACACAGACCATCCTGGGCATCCCATGCTTGGGAGTGTTGAAGGGGGGTCCCTGCAAACCCGTGTCTCCCCGCAAGGAAACACACCCCACACCCCGCACCCCGCCATGTGCTGAGCGGGAGATGGAGTGGGAGGCATCTCTGACCTTCACCCTGGCGCTGCAAACGATCCCACCTCCAGCCATTGTCTGTGCCTGAAGTGCTCCACACAGTTTTGTCACTTACTAATGATATTTAATAACAGCCTGACACTGCGTCTCACTCGCAGACCTGAGGCAGCCGTGGCAGAAGCCTGACTAATGTCCCCAGCCATTTGGGGACAAGCGGTGCTTGCTGCGTCCCAGGGGAGGTGGGACACGGCACGGAGTTGGGGGGGAAACATTGCTTTAAGCCCTTCAGAAGAACACCCCCACCCAGCTCCTGCTCCTTCTGAGCACCCCCTCCTGTCCTCAGCCCACCCTTCATGCTCTTGCCCATGGGGAGGGGTGCAGGTGGCCACAGTGGGAAAGGACAAGCTCTCATCTTAGGGACCGACCAGTGAAGGACCTCATGGAGACTACAGCACTTCACATGAAGCCACAACTCCTGCCATCAGAGGCTTTATGGCCCCAATGGGTTTGTTTTCTTCTTAGGGCTCTCTAGTTCCTCAGATCCACAGGCAGGGGAGGAGAGGTGGGAAGGGGGTCCTAAACGACAGCCTACATGAGACCCAAGGACACCATTTCAGCATCAGGTCCCTGATGCAGACTGCAGAGTATATGTCTCTGTGCCAATGCTGGAGGCTGTGCCCTGGCCAAACTGTGCTGGGGAAAGCAAACCTAACCCTCATCCAGCCACAGCTTCTCCTTGGTTACATAGAGTCAGGTGCCATCACCCACGGGAGGTTCCCTTGCCATACGCAAGCTGAAAAAACCCAGCTTTCCCTTATATGAGGGTTTGGGGACCAGGGAAGGTCTGCACCCTGAGAAGGGCCATGCTCCAGGGCTGTGTCCCCAGGAATGGCTGCAGGCAGCCCATGTGGCAGAGGGAAGGCCCATGATTGCAGAATAACCCTAATTACCCTCCTTCTGTGCAATCTCCCCCAGCCTCAGGCTACCTAAGGTTAAAGAGCTTCTGAGCCACACAGTGTCTCTGCACCATGTCCTTCTCATTCCTTAACAAACCTTTCTTCCTTGAAGACTACATTATCTGATCTGCTGATGCCCCTGGCCACCAGAAGCAGCTGTAGCAGTGGGTGCCACCCTCAGATAGATCCTGGGGGGTGCTCGGTCCACACCAGCCACCCACGGGGTGTTCGCTCAGCAGAGCCTGCACAGGAAACCTACCCTGCGAGTGCAGCCCTGACCCCTCTTCTCCCCAGCTCGGGGGGGTGTTGGGGTTTGCAGAGAGCAGGGGAAGGGAGGCAGGAGGGGCAGGGCTGCCCGTGCTGTCCCTGGGTCTGCACCAGCAAACGGGCTGGGGCAGCTGCCCCCTTCTCCTGGGTGGCTGCTTAACGGGACGATGTCCAGGTCAATTAGACACAACCCTCTTCCTGCCTTTTCTTTCTCTTCTTCTTTTTGCCAGGGCTCACAAGGGTTGCCAATGCAAACAGGCAAGAGTTCAGGACAAAAAGGAAGAGTGAGGGGTTCAAACACCTTCATCTAAAAACCCTTCCCAGCCAGGCCGGCGAGGCCACTTAGTGTTGCCTTTTCCACTACAGCTGCCCATTGCGACCTGCTCCAGGAACCACTAGAGAAGAGAGAGACCCAAAGCCTTTCAAATTCCCGCGCTTCTGTTTTTCTTTGCATAACCAGAGCACAGTTTCACATGGGCAGTGTCTGCTCACACCATAAACCCCTTGTGGCAGAGCCATTTTAGGGATAAAACCTCCACCTGGGCCAACTTACACACTTCCAAAAACAGAGGCAGGGCCAGGCTGTTTGCCCTGGAGCAAACCTCTTTGGCACAAAGAACCATGGAGCAGAAGAGTCCCTGGGCATCACTCCAGCCTGGCAGAGGGCTGCCACCATGCAGCAAAAATCAGGAGTAGATGGGGAAGGGGTGGCAGGCTCTCCAGCCCTCTCCATAGCAAGGGGGATGCTCTCCAAGCAAAACATCTCCCAGGTGTCTCCAGGTCCACATGCCTTGGGCTACCAGTGAGGCTGGGTTGTCAGGACCCCGGTGAGAGCACCAAAGTTAAAAGCATTTTCCAAAAGCAGAAGCATGATGAGGAAGAAGAGACGCAAAACCACCTCAAAGAATCTTGAGGTTTGTGACAAGAGGGTCCAGCTCTGGCCCCTTCAAAGGGGAATGAGAAGTGCCCAAAAACCCGGGGCGGATTGGGACCTGTGTAAAGCAGGAGGTTCCTTCTGGCACGAGGCCCCCATAGATGGATGCTCAAGGCAGCAGATATGTCTTTATCCTGCAGTACGAGTGGAGATGTTCTTGTCTTTCAAACACACACCTAATCATTTTTAAGATCTCTGCCTCAGAACTATCTTTTTGATAAAACTAATCATGGGCTTAAATTACAGATAAATACCCGATATTAAAAGAACAGTTTGAAAAGGAGGAAAGGGGTAGTTTAATGGTGCTCATTTTCTCTGCTTTTCTATAGCACACATCTTGGGCTATTTAACTGTAGAGCTTATGAAGCTTCATTCTGACAACCCTCCTTTCTTTCTAATGTGGCTTCCACAAATGTTTCCCCTGGTTTCTTTACCCGCTACGCTGCTGTTAGCTGGATTATTGCAGCAGCCGCCGTGTCTCCAGCTGAGAGGAGGAAGCAGGCACGCAAAGAGCTGCACGAACACACACAAAGGAATAAACCTGCCGCTTAAAAGGCTGGGCCCAAAAGCATCTACGTGGGAACGAGGGACACCTCGGTGCCCGCAAGGGGTCTGGGCTGGAATAGCTCTACAAAGAAGAATAGCTTAAATTAAAATAAAATAAATCAAAGCTGCACATGGCTCGAGAGCCAGGATGAGGAGAGGGGTCCGTGCTGCCGGTCGGAGGAAACATCCAGCTCGAGGTGCTTTTAAGCACCGCACAATCCAGGCTCACGCCGGCTCCCTCCGCTCTGTGGGGAACAATGGCTTTGATCAACAGAAGATTGCTGAGTTAATTGTAATGATATTCTAATAAAGCTGGGGAGATTAATTACGGCTCTTTATCAGAGCTGGCCCTCTGCCAAGGGTTCGCGAAATTGTTTTCCTCTGTTTCTTGTCATTTGAATTTCGGAGAAGAAAGGAGGAAGTCGGGGGCCTTTTTCTCCTCCGGCAATCAGGACGGTGGCCTCGTGCCCCCGCTCACGTTCACGGCTCGGCACGTTTGCAGAGGGGAGCAGGGAGCGTGCAGGCAGAGAAAGCAAATGGAGAGCAACAGAGCAAACCAATTAGACATGATGCAGCACAATTAAAGCTCCCAGTCAATAAGTGACTTGGTGCAGAGAAGCACAAAGGAACGAGGCGATGGCGTGGGGACCACAGACGTCGCCCCATGGAGGTAAATCTGGGGCACGTTACAACTTTGTGTGAGGTTTGTCCATCCCCCCCAGCCCACAGTCCTCACCTTGAAGGGTCAAAGCATCAGCACTGACATCGGGCAGGGTGAAGGCAGCTCCAGAAAAGCTTTGTGGTGGCCTTCATTCTCCCCCGTACCACAAGCAAGTGTCCAGAGAGCCGCCAGAATCCTGCTAAGTGGCCTTGGGGAACATGAGACTCAAACCTTCCTATTTCACTTGACAAATAGCTGTTCCTTCCGGAGAAGATTTAGCAGTGCCCAGGCAGGTGAGAGACAGACCTGCAGAGGAATGATCTGGGCTAGAAGGCAGCAGATCGATCAAGGCAGAGCTGCTGCTCTCACTCGCGGAGGAGAAGGGAGAAGAGGCCCTTCCTGCAGCCGGCCGGTGCCCGATGTGCTGGGGGAAGAGGCTGTGAGTCAAACCAGGAAAGGAAAGATGTTCCTCACACAAAGCTGAGAATTAAAATAATACCACTCGCTTTTACCAACAGGTCAGGGCTCACTGCTGTGAGGAGGAAAAATGCCACCACCTTACCCACATCCTTCAGCTCTCCAAGGGGCACCCATGGGACACCCAGCTGCACCAGACACAATTTCCTGAATGGCTCTGGGAAGGTGACACATGGCTACTGCTCATGAACCATGAAGTCTAGATGAAAATTTGAGAGTATTGTTGCTGCCAAACAGAACCTAAATGGGTTTTATGCATCAGAGAGATCCTTGCACAGGACCAGCCCCGGGGGACCGGGACACAGTGCAGTGCTGAGCCCTTCCCTTGCCAAGCACAAGCCTCCTCCTCCTGCTGCCAAAACCCAGCCAGGCTGGTGTCTACCCGCTTTGGCCAGGGTGCCATGGGAATGGAGAGGGCTGGCAGAGCAAGTGCCAATGTATTCATCACCCAGGCTGAAAATTTGGCAAGAGAAGGCAATGGACACCAACCTCCCCAGGCAACACGGCCGCTCGCCATCTCCCACTGCCTTCCCAAAGCAACATGGATGCCCCAAGCCCTTCTCGCCTGCTGAAGGACCAGACCACCACAGTGACATCTGCTCTGTGCTAAGCCAGAGGACTTACAGCAAGGTCAGATCAGGGGGCCATGCAGAAGGAGGGGCCGTGTTTTGTACCGTCGCCCTGATAATGATCCAGGTGATTCTTTAGGGCTTTCAGTGACCCATAAAAGTACCTCGCATCCAAAATGTTTGCTCCAGCTGAAAGAATGCTGATCTAAATACTTTTCTCCTAGAACATGACAGAAACAATTATTCATTTAGGCTTTTGTAAAGACTATTGAGTTCGGCAAAATGTTGCTCCAGGGGTAAGAAAACTGGAAAAAAAGTTTCAGAAACATTTAAATGCCTTATTTTTTTTAGATAAGGCAACTCCAGTTTTCCCATTTCAGAACAAATCCTTACACTCAATTTGCATTTTTCTTAAATACAAAGAAAAGAACAAGAAATTAAGAGAACAATTACCAACAAGATCAGTACCAACAGATCTGGGGAGCAAAGTGCTGCAGAACTGTCTTCATTACCTTCCACCCCAAGAAAATTTACCCATTTATATGGATTCCCGGTGACCAAAGTACTTCAGCAGCTTAAGATACTCCTTGAGAAGAAAATCTCATTTCCAGCTGCCTCGAGACCTTATCCCTGGCTGTGATGGGTCTGGGAGGGCTCAAGACTACTGGCACAGGGTGGCATGGCCAGGGGCCGGGCACATGCCCAGCAGCACCCACCTCTCAGGCACATGCTCCCTTAGATTCCCCATAAATATAATCGTCGGCATCGGCTCTCGTGTTCATTTCACAGGCGGCTGCTCTGCTGACAGGTTTCACACGCCGCTACCGTGTCTTGTCAGCTTTACACTCTCAGGCCAACGGCGGCTCACCAGCTCTGATGTATATACATAAAAATAAATGGCTCAGAAACCCCAATAAAGTGACAGATAACATAATGGGACCTGGCTTCAGAAAATAAGCTTGTTTATGGAACCTCCGCGCCTCCAAATTTGATTTATGTCGTGCGGGCTGTCTCTCAGTGAGGGTTTGGGGAGGAGAGCTTGCTCGTCCTGGCTTCCCGCAGGTGGTGGCTGGTTAAGAACTGCCTTTAGGGATCCTGCTCCAAAACCAGGAGCATTAGTGTCAGGAGCAGAGCTTCCCCCGGGACTTGGTGGATGTGATATTTCTCCAGCTCCCGCAGGAACAGAGTGTTTTTGCTAGCAACCACCCCAGCCAGGTCCCATACCTGCACCCCCTGCTCCCCTCAGGGAAGCCCTCCTCATCCTCTCTAACCTTCCTCCAACACAACTCCCCTCCTGGGGCTTTCTGGGCTTGCCCACACCGTCTGCAACCTGGAGGGAGCTGCAAAGGGCTCAGGGCTTCAGCAGCCGACAGAGCGTATGAAGTGAAACCAGACAGTGCCTAAAGGAGACCATGTGAGCTTCAAACAGGAGAGCTCCTGATGGCTCCAGCAGGTTCTTCTGCTAGCCCCTTTGCTCTGGGCTGCAGATGGTCCTTATTCAATCTCTTGTTAGAAGAGCTTCCTTGCAAACAGGGATAATCCTTCATTTGATGTTTGCTCCCTTGGATATCACTGTTCACAGCAAGCACTGCAATTTGTGTTTATTCTTGCCAAGCCATGTTTATTCTTGAGCCGCTTTGATTGTTACAGTGAGGTCTGGGATCGCTCTTTTCAGTCAAAGTGCCTGTTTCTAGGGGGCTAATAATGAGAGACTGTCAATCTGGAGACACAAGTAGGGAAAAAAATGTCAGCCCCTCCTCTCCCAGAAAACAATCAGCCACTGCCAGACCCCACGATTCCCACTTCTCCATCTTTGATACGCGGCTGGAAGATCCCCAGCTCCAACCTCAACGTGCCCCCAGGACGCCAGGCCCAACGCCTTTCCTGCAGAAGCTCTCGCAAAAAGCCTCACAGCCACAATATCTAAATGCCACGAGGCAGGGGTTCAAAGCCTTGTGGCTTGTTTGCACAGCTTGAACCCCATGCCACCCACGAGAGCTGTGCCTGGTGAGCCCAGCAGAGCCTGCCTGGTGGAGCTGTGCTGCTGGGATGGACACACCATTGCTCCTGTCCCTGGCGAAGCTCTTCAGAGCAATCTGTGGGTCTGGAGAGCTCAAGCTGCAGATGGCAGGTTGAGGTAATTTGCTGCAATTTCCTACCCCGTGATTGATGCACCCAGCAGCTCCCATCCTGAACCCGGGCTCTCACGTGCAGAGCAAATCCCTGGATAACTGCTGCCAAACACAAACCAGTCCGTGAGGGGCAGAATTACCCCTGCAAGACATGGGATCACAGCACAGACCTGCCGTGGCAGAGTAGGCTCAGATGGCAACCACATGGCTCCCCATCCCTTGTTCCTATCTCCAGGCCTTCATCCCATTCAGATTTTAATCAAACCTTACACGACACTGCCATTTGTCTGGGGCTTAGTTACTAAGGAGGGCTGTGGGGGAGGTATCCCCTCAAATTAAATAATTAAAATGTTTTTCTCAGGCTAAATAATTTTCAATTCCAGCCCCCCCAGCAGACCAGTAGCAATAAATATTTAATACATTCCTTGCTTCACTGCATCCAGCATGTTGCCATTTTAGAAATCATTTTATTGTGTGTATTTTTCTTCTTTTAATTACAGTCACCCAGTATCAAACCGCTTCAATAAATAATCAAAGGCAGGGGAGAGACGGGGCAGGCGTGATGCTTCAGGAGACTCGTGCTGTGCTGTTGGCGAGGGCGGGCGCGGGTCCCCGTGCTGGCAGCCACCCCCACTCCTGCTTGGGGCCGACGTCTGACCCCCACCCTAATGCTAAAACCAGCTCATTTGGGGTTACCAAAATAACACCTGAGGAAGGCAAGCGGAGCCTGCCAGCTCCAGCACAGGGGCCCATCCTGCCAATACCCTCTCTGGCAGGGGCCAGCAGTGAATGCCAGGGGGCGGGTGTAAAAGCCAGCCAAGCGTACTCTGATACCTCCCCAGCTCCTCCAGCCACCGGCAATCTGCAGCTGAAGGACTTCCTGAGTCAGGCATCCTATCTCTCCCTTAAAAGCCTTCAATAGATTTATTTTTTTTCTTCCAGGAATTTCTCTAATTACAAGGATAGCCCAAGCACTTCTTAACTGTTCTCTGTCCAAGCCAGCCACTGATTTTCAGAGCCAGCAGGTAAAGGTGCCCTCTATGCTGGCAGCCATGGGTGGGCTGCTGGTGATGCTGGATGCAGCAAGGGGGGGGACTATGCAGGAGTAGATATCAGAAACTGCCACCCCCCATGCTATTGGAAGCTGTAAAGTTGGGAGCCCCAGTCCTTCACTGCATGGCCAGATCCTGCTGCTCCCACAGCTAGCCCCGAAGCCACCGGGCTCAGTGCCCCAGCAGCCTGGCAAAGAGAGGGTTACCATCTCTGGCAGCCACCACCGCAGCCAGCCTGGTGAATGGCATTAGCAAAAATGAATAGAAATACTACATGAAGCTAATAAGATCTGAGGGGAGCTCCTTAGACAAGTTGATTTCCAAATTGGACTGACTTTAACCTCACATAAATAAAAATGAACGCTTAGAAATATGGTGGAAAAATCCATAAGGGCAGATGAAGGCATTGATGTGTTTTTATCTCCCTCCTGCACTTGTGGTCTGGAGCACAGCCCCACGTGCTGCTCAGGATCACCCCAAACCTGCCCGTGTTCTGGATTAGCCCAGGCAGGGAGTGTCTGGGGACAGATGCTGCCCTTTGGTGTCCCTCAGCCACCAGCAAGGTTGAGGGCCAGAGAAGCTTCCCTGGGCTGGCCGAGCAACTCTTGGCTCCAGGCACAAAGGAGTGGGCATCAATCGAAGGGGCAGGGGCTCAACCTGAGTTGTACAAGCCCAGTGCAAAGCAAACCTCCATCTCCAGCTGCCAGAGAAGGTCCTTCTGCAGTACCCAGACACCTCTTTTCACTAAATC
>BJBW01020759.1:0-24006 GCA_004320125.1 Scolopax mira
GAGACAGTCTGTTCACAAAGGCCGGCAATGACAGAACAAGGGCTAATGGGTATAAACTGGAGAAGAGCAGATTTAGATTAGACATTAGGAACAAGTTCTTTCCAATGAGGGTGGTGGAGCACTGGAACAGGTTGCCCAGGGAGGTGGTTGAGGTCCCTTCCCTGGAGACATTCAAGGTGAGGCTCGACAAGGCCCTGGGCAACCTGGTCTAGTTGGGGGTGTCCCTGTGACTGCAGGGGGGGGTCGGACTAGATGACCTTTGAAGGTCCCTTCTGGCCCAGATGATTCTATGATTCTATAAAAACTACATATTGTTTTACCACATCTTGATAACACATTCTTTTCTTTTGCACTCCCAGACACCTCCTTTAAAATTACTCTACCAGAAGAGTCTACCTTTTGTCTTGGCACAACACAACTTCCATGGGAACTTAAAACCACCCTTCATGCTGATTTTAGAGAAGCCAGGAGACTCAAAGGACACTAGAGCAGAGGGAACTTCCCTCATGCCAAGGCTTTGTGCATCATGCACTAATGGGTATTTAAACAAAGACCGATTCATATTCCTCTCCATTTATTCAATCCTATTTTACTATACTGCAGTGGCAATAGTGAACATTTGGCATCACCTTCATTTTACGAGCAACTGATTAAGATATCACAGCTCCACAATTATTGCTTCACAAAGCAGCAGCTCAAACCAGGCAGTTTACAAGTGCCACATATGAAACATATTGCTCAAGTCCTTCTAATGGTTGCTTACCTTTTGCAATGCACTATTGGTAACTCTTCACTTAGCTGTACCAGTGTATTAGTAACTGATTTGGATTAATAACGAAGGATGCTTTTAAGAGCATTCACTATTAATTCAGTCAGAAAAGCATTCTGCTACATTTGCTTTTCTGTCTGTATAGCTTTTTTTTTCAGGAAGCTGACATAACAGAGCCAAAGCTTTCTTGGTAGCCGTATTAGTATTATTCTATTCTTACAAATTCTTATTTTTAAAAATTCAAGACAAAAAGATTCCTGTAAGTGCTGGATCACTACACCTGTGAGCTTTAAGTGTTAGAAAGCTCCAAAATTGTCAAGAGACCTATCCAAAGCTAACCAAACAGCACAATACAGATATTTGACAGTAATCAGAAGAACGAAGCCTGAACAGACAGTGCAATAAAAGCCAACGGCTGCAACGGGTTATTATAGCTTGAATAACATTCTGTGAAAACTACAAATTGAATATTTAATAATAGAAGGTAGACTGGGGATTCAGAAAAAAAATAATGTCTGAATCTAAAAATTAAATTCAAGACACTTGCTATTTCTTGGGCAGGAAAAGTAAAAGAACATACCTTGGTGTATTGAGCCATACCCAGTCAGAAATACCTTTCATGAATGGGACAACACTAGGGATTACTAACTCAAGCAATACTTGACTGAAATAGTAGAGGGAGAAGGGGGAAATTAATTATCTATGACTGTACATTTATTCCAGATATTTTAGCTAATGATCACAAAATACATCCCAAACATTAAAACCTCAGTCACCCAACAAGCTAGGGAACTTTCTGAGTATATGGGGATGTTTGTTTGTTCGTTCGTTGGGGGTGGGTTTTTTTTGTTTTTCACTTGAAAGAAGCAAAAGTAAATCAAAATCCTACAGCTTGAGAAACTGAGGAACATGTAAGCTAGGAAACTTGCTTAAAATACCATTTGGAGGCAATATAAATCAGTGAAAAATCTCTGAAGTCCTAACCTCAGGTCTCTGAATTTATTCACATTAACATGTTTAAAAGCAGCATACCAATATTTTACTTGGTAATAAACCCTTATTTTAAGACTTTTATTTAATTTGGGTTTGTTTTGCTATGGAACATAGTATCTCAGTTTCCCTTGCTCTGTCAACACACAAATTGCAAATTATTTCTTTTAATACATATTCTGTATCTTATTTCTTTGCTCCCCAGTTAACAGCATAGTATTTATTCCACTGAACTTTTTTTCTTATTTCCTGTTTCACTTACAATATCCAAGATCTTAAATAGTTAGTATATTATGTATGTGCAATACCTTTAGCTGAATATGCACAAAGTAACCTCATGCAACCTTAATGTAGAGAAGAAACAGCAACACCTCAGGGCAGAATTTTGGTCAAGGGAAAAATCTGTCAATACTTATGAAACAAACCCCCTCAAGGAAATTCAATTGAGACAAAAGAATCCCTATTGCAACAATGAAATTAAAATTTGGTGAAGATGGCTAGATGTCAAGAGTTGCAATGTTCCTGCAATAGGCAGTGCCGCTCCATTGCTGGCTCCAAGATCAAAGCTCAGAAACCTGGAAGCCTCTGACTTAGAAAGCAGAAAGACAACATCAACACTGTAGATTTATTATGCCCCTTTGAAAGACTGAATTTTTTGTCTTTCAGCAAATTTCCACAAGCACACCAAACTTCTGATTTAGAAAACCTAGTATCCAGTCTCTCTTCATGGCTAGCATACCAGCTTTATTCTTTCATTCAAACATTCACATTTCACCACCAGACTCCTGATGATCAGACATCTAAATGCAAAGGCAAGTTTTTAACTATGAATGAATTATAATAGCATTCCTAGACCCTTCATTACTGTTGCGATGTCATTAAGATATTACAGCCAAAAATACATTTTCATTTCAGGTGAAAGGCAACTGTGCACTTAGTATTGTCACTGGATTAGACCCCTTCATTTCATAGTGCTGAAGGAAGCCAAGGCTGTCTTTAGCTTTTATAATGAGAAGCTCCCTATTCTGAAATGAAACAGAGTAATCAGAACCACGGCTACTTCATAGAAGTGCAATTCTTTACCGTCTGATATTATTTCCCCTCAGTTCCTGTTAAACAGCACATTAAAGATGATATTTGTTGTACAAGGGCAAGCAGTCTTTCTGCAGAACAGGTGACACTCCATCAAATGGAATTAGAGTTCAGAAGGAGTACTCATTTCTTCTCCTTTGTACATGAGGATTATTGATCATGGTAGCCTTGAGACAGAACTGCAGGCACCAAGAGCTGGCTTCTCAGGAAGAAAGCCAGGAAGTGCTGTATCATTTCCCGACATTTGGCCATTCAGTTGTACCTTGAATTAGAGCATGTCATACTGATAAGACTCCTCTAACAAGCAGAGTGCCTTCTTCCAGTGTTAGCTTCACATTTGAGATTTCAGGAAGGGAAAGTACCTTTGAATTGCTACTCATTTAAAAGGTGATCTAAATGCCATCATATGAAAACTCAGGGAAGGGGGTTTTGAAATTACTGTTTAAAATATCAGAATGCCCCATTGTGCAGCAAATGCATATAAAAATCTGTCTACTACAAATGTAAGTTCTGGCACTCAACTGCAGCTTCGTGCTGTGCTGCCAGTTTACAATCCCAATTTGCAATGCATTTACAGACTCTGTTCCTACAGAGACTTTCTAAGCACAAAAAAACTTCCTTGCTTGAAGACTATAAATACAAAATAGGCTTTTACTACTGCAAACTTGGACTACCTTTTCAAGTCAAACAGTCACAAGATTTTGTCTGCCAAATATTTGTTTCTGCTCCCTGGAAGCATCAATGCTACAAGCAGTCTGGCATGGATTTTTTTCCCATGCTTGAATTTCTGTAACGATACCATCCTTATCTGACGAACCTGTATCTGTAGAACTTTTGCGTGTCTAGAAGTGACACCAGGTATTATGCAGCTTTCTGTCCCATTTCTCATTTCAAAGCACTTTTTGACTCAGTAAAAAGCAGCTATCATCTGCTTTAGCCACTCAATGACTCACTACATAAAAATCAGAGTTGCCAGCAAAAGTGCTATATCCCAGTGTCGTCCAAGTGGACGCCATTAAAGCCTACAAAGTCAATTCACTCCAAACAGGATTCAAGTATCCTGTAGCTGGAAACAAGCTCTCCCGGTGTGTTTTAGAGAAAACAATGTATTTCAAGCAAAGAATTTATCCAGGTATTCTGATCTAGTACGGTTCCACTCTCCTCAAGATTATAGGTGAAAGAGTCAATGGCTCTTACAACCAATAAGCAAGGTCAGGAGCCATTCAGATACAAAGTTTTTCATCTATGATCCTGCAAGCCTAGATGGTTAAGGACTTTCTCCTTTCTGGCTTGTGTGTTTGGGGAAGACAAAAAGAAGGGAAAGAAAACAATTTACTGTTGCTCCTAGCAGAAACATTTTCACAGAAAAAAAAAAAAAAAAAAAGGAGCCCACACAAAAGTATTTAAATGATTGTTTAAATGTGAGCAACCCCACCCCCATCCCCACAATTGCCAAAAGAAAACAATAATTGAAGCCTAGCAATACATATCTCACTCAAGCTTTTTATTCACACAGCAGGCTGGAGTGCCCTTGTGCAGGCACTACTCTGTCCTAAGTACCCTGCAACCACTTGGCATTGCTTTTTTTCCCATTCAATTGCTTGGCCTTCAAGGGAAACAAATTAAAAAAAACCCCACATACACATTAAAAAAAGAATCTCTCTAAAGATCATTAAGATTAACCAAAAATAAGGTGAGACATGGGGGGGGGGGGGGGGGGGGGAAGAACAAAACTGAAGAGAATCACAGATTTTGTCAACCAACTAAGTTTGCGTCACAGAGGACAAACCTCTGAGGAAAGTCATCAGAGGAGGAATTACATTTCTATGATAAAAATGAGGGGTGAACATGAGAGAAAAATGGGAGGAAAGCTGTGTAAGGTTTCACTCATAGAAAGAAAAAAAAAATCCATTTCTATTCTTTCCTTTCTGAAAGGCCATAAAGAATAAAATACTCCAGCTGTTAATTTTAAGATGGCTTTGCTTTCTTTTTTCTTTTTGGAACTTGAAAAGTGATTTCAAAGCAGTTCTTACGGTTCCCTCCCCTCATTAGAAAATTCTGATCACACAACTAAAAGGACTGACACCTGGACGAACTGAACTGCTTGCCAGTGTTACAGCAGGAAGAAAAGAAAAGGAGAATTCATCAATTGCACTACTGAATATGAGTTCATTTATAGAGAAAAATGCGCATCTTATTGAATGAAAGCAATATGAAAGGAAAACGCCTCTGCAGCAGCACATCATACTAGTATTTAAACACTCAAGTGTTCAAGATATCATTTTTAAATATAAAAAGGAAGTAAATCCAATATGGCTTCTCAAGTAAAAGCTCTGGAACAGAATATCAGACATCGTGTTCCTCTTAATAAATCTGTATGTCTTCTCCCTTTTGTAGACAGTGCACAGCTTAAAATACAAACCCACCAACTGAGTTCAACCAGTTGAGCTGTACAGTCTCTAGATTTTGATGTCATAGTTCATTTTGCATTAAAGAACAAAACTATTATATTGTATGTGCATTTAGTAAAACATGATAGTAAAGGGAATTCCTTTGTCTCAAATCTCAAAAGAGATTTGTCACAGGCACAATGCTCTACATGCTCTCAGAACTGAAATCATCCTGAGAAACCACATATGGAACGTTGAGATCCTCTCATAGCCTGATAAATGCTGTTATCTCTGCCGTAAGCACTGTGGACAACTGTCTTAAAGGGAACATCTCAAAGATACTTCTCTTCAGTCTGACTGGATATTAACATTATATGTTTATTATCCTCATCCTGTAATTAATTGTTGCTGTCTACATGTGAAAGATAGTGTTCATTGTAAACAACATTTTTTTTGCTACTCAATCAATGCTATCTGAGAAGCAGAAGCCAATGCAAACAGTACAAATTTGAGGAGCCAGATGAAATGCCAATCTCTGCCTAAAATCTTGAAGTTGTATTACTTGAAGGCTGTACTTACTCCAATTGCTCCTTTTTAATTACATGCATTAATAGACAACTGTATGACAAAAGAGTATATCCATTCATCCTAAGATTTCTCCTTCTCAGTTTGTGATTTTTCTCTCAAAAAGCATTTACTCCAACACTACTTTGCAGTCACAACAGGGCAAGTATGTCTCTGTATCTGCTACACCACAGACATAGATGTGAAATTCACCCACATGACAGATTATTTAAAAAGAATAAAGAATATGCGGAATATTCTTTTCCTACAGAGCTGTTCTTTTCCTGCTGTAGCATTCTCCATACGCTCTCTGATGGCTTGTTTCCTTGCCTTTGTGCTTCCTCTCCCTTTCCCCCAAATCTTTTCCCCGCCATAGCACTGTAACAGAAGTAAGCATGCGTGTGTTTGGTTAGCAAGGAGAGAATATTAAGCAAGAATCAAAAAGAAAAGGGTGTAAAAATATCTCCTTTTCCAATCTGCCAATGAACAAAATCATCTAGAGAAAGCAAAACCAAAAACCAACAAGTTTAATCACAAAAGCTGTTGTTATGTTACTGAAAATTAACCTTCTCCTCTCCATTTAGTACAAAGGCAGCCTACATTTTGCTGCAAATGCAGTGTGTTAAAAAACTGGATTGAACAATAGTCATTAGATGAGGCCACCTTATCCAAAGCTGTCACCAGTGGTTTTCATTTACAGAATATAGAGTAAGCTTTCAAAATTCATGAAGATGTGCTGGTTATGCATGGTAATCCAGATGCACAAAGAACACTGCTTCATGCCTACTACTTGGAACAAAAGTCAAACAACCACCCAAGTCATCACCTATACTGACTGCAGAGGGAGCCTCAGTCATTAAGTCTCAGTACATTCAAATTAATTACGGACACATTCATAAAGCTCTTTGGGGGGGGGGGAAGGACAATTAATCCACTTATATTTATTTTTTTATTTATACAGACAGCTTTATCAAACTTTACCTTCTTAACCACGTATATATTCTACTTTTAAAATATCCTTTGTTTCAGAGTTAGAAGAGGCTTAGCAAAGAGGTAAAATTATCGAACAGAAAGTTGGTTCTGTTTTACTTCAAACCAAGTCATTGGGAAAGTTATTTCCCAAAATTTACATTTGCTTTTAAAGAGAAATTCAGGACTCAAAGGTGTTTATCTTAACACGATTTATATAACAGCCTCAAAAATTCCAGAAGGGCTATAGCAAACCTCCACCTTTTCTTTCTGTTCAAGTGGGACAGTAGGACAGTTTGTTTCTTCCTATTTGTGTCTTAAGTACTGTACCTTTTACTATGCTTTGGGATAATTAATATGCACAGTAACACACTACTTCAACCACTAATGGTAACTGTTTCTGTTTCAGTAAAATCACAATTTAGTGCCAAAAGGAGGACAGGGAAGTTCTTTACCAACTGCTGAAAAAGAATTCCCATTTTTTAAAGAAAATATATTGTATTCCTAGATTTCCGTGTGAAAGACAATGTCTCACTATTAAATCAGGCACAGTAATTTCCCAAACTGATGATTCAATGTCTGTAATTTAATGATTACTGTTGAAACGTGACTAATTTTATTATCAATTCATTTAATGCCAAAATAGCAAGGAGGAAGAAAAATGGTTGAGATCGCCGTGAAAAAACCCTCATGTACCATGGATGCTGGCAGTTAATAGTGACTTGAAAAGTTATGTATTTAAGTACAACCAGGGTATTGCATCCAATGATTAAACTCAAAGAATATCAGAGAACGCTCTGGCAATAATACATGAAATGAGGAAGTGTCGATTTTTTTTGCTTTCCCAACAAGAAGGGGAAAAAAGGCATTTTTATTGTCATAGCACTTCCAACAAGTTGATATTAAAAAGGAGATTTCATGCCAAAGTCGGCTGTTTAATCAGATAAAGAAGGCTTTCCTATTTCCCATTGTATAGATCAAGTTGGCTACGGGAGCCACACAGAGCTTTGAGTAGCACATTTTTCCACGAGGGCTGTATCGTTTGATCATAGCAAAGCAGAAGGACTGCTGGGTAATCTGAATCAGGCTGCAGAAAAAGGGAGCCAGGCAGCCTGCTGAGGCCAAGACAACCATGTCACCCCAGCATCCCACAGCATCCCCAATCACGAACCTAGGTGTGGGGGGAAAATCACCTATCTCCATTTACAAAATTTGTTATGGAGCTTTTCACCTGGTTCTCAATTAATGCAGTATGCTTTCTCCAAAGCTCATCTATAACAATTTTAATATATGCTTGTTAAGGCCGGCCCCCCTGCACTGATGAGAATTCTGATTGCTTTCAAAACATTACATTCCAAACCCTTCTTTGAAGGGTAAGATGTAGAATTTTTTATATAGGTCTTAGCAAGAGACGTTGCAATTTATGAAGTCAATAAAATCCTGTCCTCTAAAGTCAGAGTTTTTATTAGAGGACAGGACACATCTAAAGAGGTGTCTCTCTACCTGTGATGCTGTTCATAGACATCCCCCCCCAGCAGAGTGGAGGCAGCAAAGGACTAGTGGCTTAGGTCACCTGATGTTCAGAATGATGACAGATGAACCCGTTCGTAGGTTAATAGGTCAAAAGGGACCCCTGAGCAGGACAAGTTTAGAAGCTCAGCTTTTCACCAGGTACTGTCCCTGAAATACCTCCCTGGCATTTTCAGCCTCATAGTCTTTCTTTCTGCAGTAGTGAGCAGCCCTTCAAGCCTTCACTTTCTTCTGTTAACTCCTCTTTCACACTCTCTGATTCTGAACCAACTTTGGTTCTGTGCTGTGAAGTAGGCACTGCAAAGTGACCCATCCAAGCATTTTAACTCTTTTCACTGAAAAGTTTAACTCTTTTTCACTGTTGAAACTGCTGGCCTAGAGAAAGTCTTCAAAGCTGCAGCCAAAAAAGTATCAAAACACCCCTGTTAGTCCTAGCCTCTGAACAAACACAGACCTAAGCCACTATCTGCCACAGTATCCTAAAATGCCAGCTAATTACCTTGCCATACTTCCACCACTATTGCCATTCTTTCATGCACCACCAGTACTGGTAATAACTTACAAGACAGGTTCTAGTCCCTCTGTATAAGCAAAGCATGTAAAAGCCTGTAATGTTAATGAGGCACTAATGTAGCACCTTGGGTTTATGCTGTATTTTTAAGTAGAAGCAACAGCACTAACTGAGGCAATTCCAATTAGCTTATTTATTTTCCAGGTCTCAGTGAGCAAGAACATAACTAAGAACTCACAGAAGAACTTGGAGTGGAATAAAACAGAATACTGACAGTTTAGGGTGTCTCATTTATTAATTCTAAAAGAAAATGTTTGGGGGTGTGTGTGGTGTTCTTTTGTTGTTCCTTCCTCTCGCACCATTATCCCATTCTCTTAAATCTGAAGTCTGAAGAGAGTGCAGCAGGTTCCTTACAGATCTATAGATTGCAGATAGGCCATATGCCCATCCCTTTATAAAAGGGAAGAAGGGATTCACACAGTAAAATGTATTTTTGCTTTTTCCATTTCAAGTTTCCTTTCTTTTTTTTACACACTCAATTTTTGTACAGGTGATCACTTTTCTTAAGCATTCAAAAACACTTCTACACTCCCCTTTCCCTTCTTCAGAAGAATGTGCATTGCTAAGACACTTGCAGTCCAGAGCTTTAAATTCCATATATATTTTTTTTTTTTTCAATCTGGTATTAACTGCCATAATACTATTTCTAAATGCAACACTAGTTCCTACAAATACTGCTGTAGTACAAATACTACAAATGATCTAATCTCCATGTGACTAAACACTAGAGTTTTGAGTTAGCAATTTTTTATGCAGTTATGTCAGTTTGCCATTAAGAAAGCAGTTGCTCCCTCCAACAGCTTAATCCTAGAATTCTGAACTAGCACAGGCTGGAAGAGACCTCAAAAGATCACTTGGTCCAACCTTTTGTGGGAAAGGTAGCCTAGATGGGAATCTCTAGCACTCTGTCCAATTGTATCTTGCAAACCTACAAGTTTAGAAAAATCTTAATGCTTAAAAATGAATAGAAACATAAAACTCCATCTAAATTACAAAAGGCTACTGAGGATCACATAAACCTAGGCTAAAACCCAAAAGCTTTAGCAATCAAATAATACCTCTCTTAAATCAGTGAAACCCTCCATGTGCACAGGCATTATAGTAAGATAAAAATGTTTACAGTTTTGAAAAAGCATTTAGAGAATTTAACATAAAGTACCCCATCAATAGCACATTTATACCACGTAAAGAAAAAAAAGCTACTAATTCTAAGCACAGCCATTGCTAACATAAACCAGCAAATCTTCAAGCACAGGACCTCTTCACTTTGGTAATGGCAACAGTAACTATAACTGCATTTTGCAGTTTGCAAAATATTAGTAGCTCGTTAACAAAAACATCTATGACGTATTCTTAACTCCATTTGCAGAATGCCAGAATTCAACTTCCATTATATGCTTATCATAAATGACAGGCTACACAGGATATTTTTTTCTTTTCTGCAGAAAAACAACTACAACTTTGATTTTCCTGTTATTTTTTTCATCTTCCTTACACACTATCCATGATAACCTCCCACTTGCTAGTGGGTGCTTCTCAAATCTCCATCTTTCTTTAGAGGAAGAAAAATGCAAAGAGGTCATTTAATTCTAACCTCTCCTAAATGAATATATGCTCAATACAATTTAATGCAAATGATCACTGCAGCAATAAACCACGGGAAGAAATCAACACATCCTACATTTTCTCTTGTTATTAAAAAGGCTTTCAGCACATTTACAAAATACCAAGGCCCTACCTATACATAGAAACTACCTTTGTCAAACTAAGCCAAAGGTGAAGAACATTTTACTTGCCAAGGCCTTACAAAAATACCTGGCATACCACTTTAACACACTTTGCACTATTCCCTGATAATGTAGTCAGATGGCCCAGACATCTCAGGCAACCTTTGAGTTAAGCCAATAAGCTAGCTCTAAACAGACACAGTTATGTCAACAAAAGAAATTCATGCTAGTTAAACTCAATGTTTTTATTGGCATTTTTACTGGGCTATATTTGGAAGTCGTAGCACTTTTAAAATATAGGAAAAATGCTAAATACTTCTCTTTGACTATTAGAAGGCAATGGAGGACAGAGGAAGAGTATGCACTGAACATTCAGTTCTGCTACCTGTGAAATGGAGGTGCACAACCCGGTGACAAATGGAAGTGCTCAGAAAGCAGAAAACAGCTGACCGTTTCCAAAGGTTGATGGGCAGGAAGTTTCCTGGTACAATTTGCAGGTCAACAAACCCTTGAAAAGAGACTAAGAAAACATTTCACCTGCTTCAGAAAAGAAAAGGACTAAAAAAGGTAAGCCAGAATTGAACAAATTATTCTGGGAGAAAAGATGTAACAGGACACTGCTAGTCTCACATTTTCAGTTTTAAAAGTAGATACATTTCTTTCAGCTGAAAAGAATCACATCTGAGTGACTGGGGGAAAAAAAAAAAGCCTCTTCATTCCTGTCAGCCAACTTTTCGGGCTAGTACAGCTGAAACAGGTCTAGATAAATAAAAATACAAGGTCTCATTTCCCAGATTCTGGGGGTGAATTTAAAGCCAAGCAGCAATTAGGTTTACTTTGAGAGAGGGATCTAGATGATATTAGTCATCGTTACCACATAGTAAGTCACAGTATCACACATAGATGCTTTTTGGTTTGCTTGCAAGATATGAAGAAAACTGAGAATAAAGATAAAATACACTGCAGTGAAGTCACTGTACTGAATTCATGACATCATAATTGTTGCCATGGCAACTGGCTAGTATCAAGCACAGAATACTGCCTTCGCTGCAGAATCAAGGAGCACCTGTGCTGCTACAAAAGAAATGTTCTTATTCAAACACAAATCTAGTCAACAACACAGGAAACAAGATATTACTGTAAGTAAATTGCCTTTTCAATACCTCTTATTTTGTTCACCTGGTGTGAGACACTCGGGCACACATAAAGAGGTCTGATAAAGTATACATGTGATAAAAAGAGTCTAATTGAAAAAATGTTGTTTTTCTTCCATAGTGTTCCTCAATTTTTCCAGTAGAGAGTAATTCTTCTTTTTGTGCTTTCCTCTCCTATGCATATGACTGCAGTCATATAGAACAAACCTCTGTTCAGACACGAAATAGGGGGCAAAAACTCTAAAGGAAAAACAAAACCAACCCCAAACATTTTCCAGTTTTTATTTCAACAAGCTAGACAAACAGTCCAATTGGAACTGTCACACAGCAGCAGAACTAATTGATAAAGAACATATTGCCCATTTAGAGCCTACAACTCCTTTTGTTTAAGGACTGCCCCAGCAGGGCCTTCAAACACCAGTCGTGTGTTTTTCAATGCACTCACTAAATGCAATGCTTCAAATATGCAGGGCTCCGAGAACAGCCTGAGAGCAGCTTTCTTATAAAGAAAAAACTCATTCCCTTTTCCTAGTCCTGTTTTACATGAGGAATCTGCTATTCCCAGCCCCTCGCCATTCACAAATATAAAAGGTTCAGAAATTAAATCTTTTTTAAAAAAAAAAAAAAAAAGCTAAGGAATTGACAATTTGTTAGGTCACAATCAGGTTTGTGAATAAGGGTTAAGCATTAAATGCATAAATGCCACACCTGATGATACAATCTGAAATATTTGTTGAAAGAAATCACTCAGTATTACAAAGACACAGGAAGGAAAACATCTGAAAATTAACTTCTTCATATTAACTTGCTGAATTAAAAAGTCAGAGTTCTAGGTCAGTAATATCAGAGTGTTTCATTGTTCAATTTTAGAGCTGATTAGCACAAAGATATTGTTTCAAAACAAAATTTAACAAACAGAGCACATCATATAAAGTATACTTATTTGCTACCTCAGTGGTTCTTAAAGAGCAATCCATAAATTACTGCTGGACCAGAGAACACTTCCACACAACCATATGTAATTAGTCAATGTGTCTAAATAGTTTCAGGATGCGTGGATTTTTTTTTCAGCTTCTAAGAAAACAAAATTGTTCTAGATACCACTTAAACAGCAGCACCACTTTTCTATATTGGCTTTGTGCCTTTGCTGGACACTCTATGCTGCTATCAAGTACAGCAATTACACCAAAACCAAAGAAGCACCAAAGTAACTTATCTCTCTGGTCCCCACTTTCTTTAGAAAGACTGTCTCAACAAATGAGTATAAAAGTAGAGAATCAAAACAGTAAAATGAGGAGTTTTAGCTACAGATGGTTAGTAGACAGCTGTATCCCATATGTTTGTCTTAAATGTTCTGCTAAAATTATTTCACACAACCAAGAATGATGATCACTACTTGAAGGATGATGCCATGAAAATCCCCAGTTTCACTAACCTTGCACAGTAAGAAGTGTAGTCAGGAAATTACTACAGCTGACAACATGTTCTATGGAAATTACTGAAGATGTCAATCTACTCCCTGCCACTGAGAAATAAAGAAATGAATGATCTTACCCATGTTTTTAAAAAACTTAGGAACAGACGCTGTCTTTGGTGATAACAACTTGTGTATTCAAGCATATATCCTAATACATCAAATAGTTAATACAAATGCCACAAACTTGGAGAACTGAAAGAAGCAAGTTGATAAAACCTAAGCAAGTCACATCAGTAATGCAAAGTTCTCAACTTCTCTGCAATTCTGAGTATAAATTTCTTGAAGTGTCTTTATTATACAATTCACAGACCTATTTGTGATATAAATACAGGACAAATGGCAATGACCTTCCTTTCCTTATTAGTACACAGCATTTCTAGCTCTATCCAAAACAATATGAAATCACTACTTAATAAGCAGTGAAAAAAATACCACTGTCTGACGTTAATTTTGCTTTTTGAAAGACTGACATATTGACTGAGCCCTTGAGCAACTCATCTGTCTTCTCCAAATGTACAGAAAATTATGAATTGTCTCAAGACTTTAGAGAGCTTTTCATATAATTTTAAAACGAACCTGTGAATTAGGCTTTCCCCAACAGTCCTTCTGTTACGTTTAACTTTGCTTATGTTAACACTAAGGGGAATGAGAAGATACAAGTGCTGTCCCTCCTTTGTACATGGTTTTTTTTTTTCTTCTATCATTCATTTATCAATATTGTAACAGAAGCAATAATTGAAAATTTTCTGCTAGGATCTTTAGAGGTGCCCACAACACTTGCAAACCCGACTAGAGATATCACAGCACAAAGTGGATGTCCCTCCTCTCTCCCCCATCAAACCAAGTTGAGAAAGGCTAGGAGATTTAAAATGTCAAGTAACTATTTTAAGTCATGCCTTTATTCAAACTTCCATATAACAAATCCTTTCCACTGCTGTAAAGAGTTCTTTATCCACAATTACAAAAACCTTAAGTGTATAAACACTTAAATACAATGTTATGTCCTTACATTTAGATGTTAGCTTATAAATAATTATGTTCACTACAGATATTATTAAAATGTATTACAAGATGTGCCCAGATCCGTTTTCAATTTTAACTGTCTTGGGAATGATTCTAATGAAGTAGTTTTTCACAACCAGGCATGGCTGAAGCATGTTCTCCGGAACTTTTAGGGCACTGGGCTTTAGGAAGACCTTAGTATATTGGAACAAGTCCCTTCTGCACCACTGAAGTGAACAATATAAGGTGCAACCATGCTGCAACTAGGTTCCAAATTAAATCATATCACAATAAAACACAGCATTTTTATCTCTCAGAACTGAAAGGAGATTCTTTACAATACCATTGTCTCACACTGGAATGAGAAAAGGAATAGCCTTGAAATAAACTAAGCTCAGAAATTTTACAGATTTCTGCAGTCCCTGTCTGTAGGATAATTCTCAATCTCGCTCAAGACCCTAAGTGAATCTTAAGGAATTGAGAATCTGCACAGTTTTGGATCTTTTCCATGAAGTAGTAACAGAGCATGAATTTTTAACATCCATGCTCTTACCTTCCCCTTATCTTCACAAATTAGGAGAGCAAAAGAAGCTTCTACTTCTCTAGTTCTCCGAGAGGGAACTAAACATTAGTAGGAAAGCCCTTGGAGGAATCCCTTATTCATTTTCCAGAGCTAGGAATTTGCCAAGCAGACAAGGAACATCACCTTTCCCGAGCTCTTTCATGGTGCACCTGAGCACTTAGGGATAGAAAGAGGGCTACACACAAAACTTAAGATGGAGTGAGAAGTAGGAAGGAAGGAGATTTTGATTCAAAGAGAATACCAAAATCACCACGCTGGCTCAGACCATGGATATACCTGACCCTCCTCCAACAGCATTCACCAGCAAAACCGAGGGAAAGAGAGTAAAAACAGGGCAAATAGAAGGATAGTTTCGTTGATTACACTCCCCAAATACCAAGAATTTGCAGCTCAGCACTTGCCTGAGCCAGAGGTGAAGAACAACATGCAACAGACTATTTAGCCATTCTTTGTACAACCTTGCACACACTGAAAAAAGGAAAAGGGTAAGCAGCAAAGGTTAGTTTAAAACTAGATACATTAAAAATTTCTACAACTTTAGAAAATCCTTCTTTATTTTCCCCCAAAACTGAGTAAAATCACCTTTGGAAAATTATCAGATTTCTAGTTTACACTTTTCCCCCTGACGTATCATCTTTTGAGAGCTTTGACTAAAAGTCTGCCCTACAACTGCTGCTACTACATTTTTCTAGAGCCATGGTTAGCAAAATTTGATAGGCAGCAGTGCAGCCTGGCAGCTGATGGCTTTTTTTCCTTAGTTTGGTACACCCATCATAACCAAAGAGAAGCTATGCTGGCAGTAAAATAATAGGTGGATAACAGTTAGCAATGATACGATTCAAACAACTTGCTGTGTGAGACAGTGTGACTGATTTGAAGACAGAAGCTACTAGACCTCAGAATAAATAAATATACAGAAGTCTAAGTTCCCAAGTTTAGCTAGCCATAAGCTGTCTAAAGTAACTATATTCTGACCAAAATGAACAGCAAGTAAAGATAACCTTATGATGAAGTCCATTTAAGGTCAATGATTTGTAAACTGGATGCTTCACTTGAGATACTGGAAATACTCATAGTAATTTACATTGCGTAGCTCAGATTAACGTAAATTCAATAAAAACAGGAAAATACCACTGTGAAGTTCAATATAACCTAAAAAGTACCATGTCTTTCTAACACTGAGAACAGACACTCTGATTCTAAAACAGATGTTAAAAATGGAAAGCTAGTGCTCCCTTTGCCCTCCTACCTCCAGTTCCTCCACACAATCCCAACCCACTTCTGCCAGAAGCTAGCACACAGTTTTACACAGGCTTTGCCAAAACAGTCAATAGTCCAGAAAGTGATGGCCCAATACTCTTCCTGCTTATGTTCCCACTTCTTTTTGGCAGCAGCCCACCCTTAAATTGGATTAAGTGTAACATGAACTGCACCCTCAGGTATGATGACAAAGCAACTCAGACAAACCCTCACTCACAGATCTCAATTGGAACTATCTGCGCTACTTTAGGCAGCTTAGATCACAGTCATTACTAACCCAGCTAATTTGAACTGAAATAGCTTAGAGAGTACTCAAATAGACAGACCAAACTATAGATGCAGAACAACAGTCAGAAGCAGATCTAGAAGGAACTGTCCCCAGCCCAAGCTTTCTGGTACTTTTTTCCAAAGCATGTGTGCATGCAGATGTGTGTGCAAGCAGTGGAGGATGGGCTGGGAAAGACTCCCAGAGGAACCAGTAGGGAAGGGAGGTAGCATTTCCTGGCATATTGATATCTTTGCAGCCTTAGGAATAAGGAAATGCAAATATCTATTTAAATCTACATTTGAAAATTCAAATAAAAGTGATAACCTACTAAAGATCAGCAGGTAAGAAACAAAATTATGAATAATTAGATAGGCATCTTTGCAACAGGATGCCTGAAAGAAATCTGAATCTCATTACTCATGCAGTAGACTGTATTAAATAATAATAATAATTTAGAAATGAGTGATTCATCAAACATCTGAGTCATTTCTACCTGTATTCATTGTACAGTCCTCCCCCTCAGCTATATCCATGTAGTATAAAGCCACAACTTCATACTGGTATGGTCAGGCAGAAATTACTAAGTCACGTGGTATATTTCAAATAAAACTGAATCATCAAAAGGACAAAGAGAACAAATAGCGAAGGAGCTCACTGCAAAGAGGATGGTGGCTTCCTAACAGCTCTTAAAGAAAAGGAGAGAAAAGAAGCAAGCTACATCTCCAGCCTGATTCAACAGGCTTTGCTACACTTATTTTTAAGTCTTCAACTGCATTTACTATTTTAGCAACTTAGCTGTTCATATCTTCGTTTTCTAAAACTTTGTACCCTGTCATACAGCGTCAAATATGCTATATAAGTTACTTCATTTCTATACAGCCAAATCTGATTTCTGGGAAGAAAAAAATAAAATTATGAGCAAAAGGTTCCTTGTCACAGTATCACAATTTATAGAAAAGATAAATCTGATTCAGAGTGATTCTGTTAAATGGCTGAAGCAGTTATGCTTGATTTTTTTGTGGTTTCTTTTTTTAAAGGTTGCTTTACAGGGCTATCAGTCCAAAATTTAGCAGAAGTAATAGTGTCTGTAATTTCCCAAGTACTTTTGCCAATACATCCTTTTAAGCCACAGCCCTTTTTAGAGAGGTGTCTCACTGTAAGCAGCACTAAAATAATGGAAGCCATTTAAAGGTCTCATCCACAATTTTTATTTAAGAGTTTCTGCCATCGCTACCATTGATGCAATCACACCTATGACAGCACAAATCACACCAAATTTTCAGCATCTATTGGCTTCTAAGCTATTCTCTTTCTTAGGTGCAGTTTCACCACTGGCTTCAGTGTCCACACATTGCCTGCTGCTAGAATAGGAGGTCCAGCAGAGTGCCCATGGCTATACATTTCCATCACTTCCCTTGAGCCGGTACCGTTTCAGATGAACTGGAGTTCATCAACTCAATCAACTGTGGTTTCACAGTGGTCTATACCAATCTAAAAGCAAAGTAATACCACTAAGCTAACCAGCATGCTCTCTGCTGCTTCTGATAACAGGAAGCTTCCTTTTTATTCCTTCTTTCCCTTTCCACTACATTCACTCACATGGTTCTATCCTTTCTCTTGCACTTGAAGGTCTTTATTGAGCCAATTTCTACTCACAAACCAAAGATCTAAAATTATCTGAGACTAGTTTTCCACCAGGTTAGCAAGTTAAGCTAGAGCATCCTAGAAACCAGTAAGGGCTAGGACAGGTGCCAAGTAAATGGTAAGATCACATGGCCGAGAGCATGACTCCCCATTTATGCCAACAGGAAAGCCATCAGAGAGAATGAAATTATGAGAAGACTTGGGTCAACATGTGTGCTTCTTGTTCCCTTCCTTGATTGGTACTGCTATTTGTCTAATCTCATTGTAAGCCAGTTCAGAGAGCTAAACCAACAAAAAAACTATTCATTATTTTTGGCAAGGCTTGTTTTCTGCCAATTTAATTCCCTGAACTAGCTCAGCAAAGGAATCGGGCAAGCGTCTGCACCAGCGCAGAGAAGGGAGCAGGAACACACAGGGAGATGAGGACAGGCTCGAGCTGATTTAAACTGTCATTGAACTGCATACCCTACAGCAGATCTACATCACATTGTAGTTAGAACTGACAGTAATCTGCCTTTACAACAGGAGGCCTTCATCACCGACGAGAGGACAGGAACAGCACCAGCACTGAAACATCCTAAGCAAAGTTTAACCTGGGCACAAGCTGGGGTGATTACATATAAAAGCAGAAGAATCACAATATTATTGCCTTCAGAAATACTATAAAACATTAGCTTTTCCCCCAGCAACACCTCTGTGAAAATGCGCTCTGTAATTCCTATTGCATAGATTTAGCCCAGAACAGCAAAGCAAGCAAAACTGGTCACCAACTCAGGACTGGAACCCAGTAAATCCTCTATAGCAAACCAACACTTCATCACTCAACTATGTTGTTTATTAACCCCAAACTAATTCAATTAGCCAGCAGCAGTCTAAAACAACCTCCTTTTGCAAAGACTTTGTAATGCACTATAGAGGTCATAATTTATAATACAGTTATGCTAACAAATGTGGATATTTCCCAGACAGTTGTGAAATAAGAAATTAAGGAAAGGAATAACACCGAGATCTTAAGTAATTATTTCCTTTTCTACAGAGAAAAATAAGTGCACATGAAGCAGCACGAGAGCCTATTCACACAATTCAAGAAATGTAATGCAAAGAACTATAGGAAGGGAAAATACATCTATGTACATGTTCTTTCTCGGATCAGCAATTGTCAAACAGTTTCAAGTGAAATACAAACAACTACTTAATACTCACTAACCAAGACCAGAATAGTTCCTTAAATTTATCTCCCACAATCTGTCCAAAACTTGCCCTGCATAACAATGTAGCACAATAGGAAAAGGGGTGGGAAAATTTGTCAACACAGAAGCCAATCTCTGCAGTAGTAAACAGCCAGCACTGTAAGTCTATCCAGCAACATGAGATGTCTCTCATCCACATACTAGCTTAAGCACCCAAACCAAGCATATCACATTCAGGACACTCAAGTCATACTTAATTTTGTTCAACACCTCCTTTTGACAACAGCTTTGTCACAGAGACTGAAAATATGTGTGTCATAAAAGAGAGTCAGTTGCCAGGACTGTCACTGATTCTCTCAAGATAAAAATAATGAAGCTGCAAGTACAAATTGCAGAGGCTGCCTAATTGTCAGTGGTATAAAAATATCAGAATCAAGATTGTTGTTCTACAGGCAACAACAGCTTGACTAGAATAGAAAATAACACTGGGGGGAAAAAGGTAAGAAAATTAACTGACTAGAAATGCTTATTAACAATGCTGTATTCTGTTTTGAAGTCTTGAACTACACAGGAGACAAAATTTGAGGAAGGCAAATGAAAACTTATTGCATGCTACAAAAAATAATGCAAATTTGTCAAAGAACAAGGAGAAAAAAACAACAGGTCTATGATGAGCACTATTTAACAGAAAGAAGCTGAATGACAGATCAATCAAATAAAAACATTCTGGACAGCATGGACAAAAAAAATATTCACCCCAAAATTCCTTGTCTTCTCACTCATCTAAACATAGAAAAGAGCAAAATATGTGCTACTCTAAATGTGGGATTTACCACTCGAAATTTGAGAAATATTATTTGACAATGGTATTAAAAATCTCACTTTTCTGGGCAATGTATTACTGAGATCAAGCAGAAGTAGGAACAACACTTCTTCACACCACATAAGCAGCTCCTAACGTAGAACATGTTGGTGCTTCCCAGGTTTAACAGACAGCCCGAGCTGAAGGCTACCTCACTGATTCTATCAAACGAGGCAATTCCAGACATCATCACCACTACTTGCTAAGACAAGCATTCAGAAACTATCCACATTCAGCATGAGGAAGTCAGTATTAACACTTATTTGCTTGAATTATTACTGCAGGCTAATCTTTGAGAAACTGTTAGTGACACTAAACCTGTGATTTTTTTTCCTTTTCAGACGACAGGCTGGGAAGCTCAGAGTCTTCCCCATTTCCTTCTAGGAACTGAGGAGTAAGCCCTACCTTCTCACCATACTGACACATAGCTTCACAATTCTCCTTCACATGCAGCAGCATGGCACTGACACAGCTTAGCTTATTTTCCAACCAGTTGTCAGACTGGTGCATTTTGACCAGTTTTGAAAATTAAAAAATGGAGAGGGAAAAAAAAAAAAGGAAAGAGACATTTGATAACTGAGCAGAAGTAATCAGGCTATTTCATGGGGAGGACAAGCCTTCTTCCTTCTGTCCCTAATAAAATAAAAGCTGAAAACACAGACAAAGTAGGATAACCTATTTGTGTAGTAAGAATTAGGAAGTACAACCTTCCACCCTCACCACAGCAGGTAGTTCGAAGGCAAGAAAAAAAGTTTCTTTTACTTCCCACCCACCACTGATAGAGAAGGTCCAAGATGCAGCTTAAAATCTGATACCCATCAAGGACAAACTAGCATAAAAGTCCATACTCAAGATTGAGGAATAATACCCACGCACTAGTCCCAGCGCCTTCCGACAAGGGAAGATGATGCCAGGGTTTGGGAAAAGGAGCTTCCCACAAACATGTCGCCTGTGGGTTTCACCGGTGAAGGCACGTTGCTATCCACATCATGTTCCAGTAAAATGTTAAGCTGTAACACAGGCGCACAAATATATATTTGAAAGAAATGCATCTGTGTTTTGGCATGGAAATACCTGAATTCAGAGTTATAAACCCCAGCGTGGCCATAAAACTGCACAAGGCCACTGTCCAGTATTCCATTCTATAAAAATTACTAAAACGCCAGTGACAAAGAAATTTTGGTTGCAAGATGCAATGTACATTTTTATCATGCTGGATAAAATATCTACAGTCTCAGCAGTGGTTAAATTGCTGCTATAAAGGAAATTGTCCTCAGATAAATGGTTTCCCTATGAGAAGGTTTCAGTGCTACACCTCACCCCAGGTCAATAAATCAAATTAACGGCACCTTGTCCTCTGGCCAATGACATCATCGGCTTGACCACATCTTGTGAAGCGAGTGCAAAAACATATGCTATTTAAGGCATGAAATCATATTACTGCTTTTTGTCCAGCCAGCCTTGTGCTGTTGGTCTGTGAAACAGTCAGTCACCTGAGCAGTCTCATTACCGCTTCTACAGATTTCCTCCTTCTAGTATTCAAGACCTGTCTTCACCAAGGGTGAAGAAAAAGGGTAAATAACCCGAGTCGTTATTTTTTAAATCAAAATGCTTTTCATTAGCTGCAGCCGTAGTATTTTGTGACAAATTAAATTTAGAACCAAACTATAAAATACGCCCTCTGCATTTGTATGTGAACTGTCTTACTAGTCACGTTTCAACAATGTTTACATGCTAATCTGGCACTCCTACTTTAAAGTACCCTGCTGTTAGGTCCTTTTTCACCACAGGATGAAAACAATGGTCACTAATTAAAACCTACACAGTTTTATCTGAAACCCATCCCTGCATATTTTTTTTTTATTAGAAAGAAGCAGTAAATAAAGAAAGTAGCCCATGTGTTTTCTTTCTAAGTAGACTAATACCTGGTTTAAAACTGAATTACCCCAGCCAATTTAAGGGGATTCATTTCAATTTTCGCTTGGTGTTCCTATGACACAATCACAGAAAACTTATCTTCCTTTCTAGACCCTGTACTGCCTACTAGTATCTTCTGTCTTGAAAGCCAGATATAAATGAAAGGAAAAAAAAAAAAACCAACCAGAACAGTCAAAGATACAAGCAGCGACAAAAGCATCTGACACACTGCACTGCTAAACTGCATCCACACTAAGCAAAAAGAAGGTGAATAAGATTATCTTCAATGTATTCAATTCTGTTTGTGTTCAGAGGGAGGAGGAAAGCTGTTCAGATTTTGAGTGTGTCTTCTATAGCTCTCTCAGTGCCAGGAAACGTAAATTAGAAGCAACTCTCCTTTAAGGAAAAGAATCAAGGACAAAGGGACCAAAAATGCCCAAGCCTCTGAAAAGCAGATATGAAAGGAACAGCTTTACAGTCTTGAGTTGCTATAAATTAAAAATAAGCTCCTTATTTAAAAGACATGAGTGTTTGAGAATCTATGAGCAGATCTGATGCTGCTCAAGCCCCAGGAGGGTTTTGTTTTTGCTGGCAGGGGTGGAGTGGAGAATGGGGGGGTCATTTTGGTTATTAGTAAATAAATCAAGCAGCAGAGAGTGAGGCCTAGGCGCCTGCCAGAGGAGCCAGGGCCTAGCTCTCCCCCCTCCTCTCCTCACACAGCCTGGGTTTGATCTCGGGGCCCTGTGGGTTGCCAAGAAAATTTAAAAAAAGCGAGAGAGCGAGAAAGAAGAATCATATTGAACCACAAAAGCACATGGGGCGAATGTAAAATATAAACACGGCGTTGGGCTCTGAGTGGCTGTTATTAAAGGTCTGAATTACTAAACATGAGAGGCGGGGAAAGCCAGGCGGCCATTTCAATAATATAAACCTCCCCGAATTAGACATTATTCAAATGAGAAGGAGAGGGAGAGAGAGCGAGCGAGGGAGAGGGACGGGACCCGCACCCCAGTGCCTGCCCACCGGGGCTGCCGGCACCGCCGCCCGCCCCAGCCCCGGCACCCCGGGCCAGGGGACGCGGGGCCAGTGCCCCGCACCCGGGGGCCGCAGCACCCCTCACCCCTGGGAGCTGGAGGGTAAACACCGCCGGGGCAAATCCAGGGGTGCAAACAGGCGGCCTCGCCTGGCAGAGAGGGGCACGGAGAAACTCTGCCCACGCACCCCTCGAGTCACCCCCCGTTGAACCTGCCCTTTACCGGGGGGGGGGGGGGGGGGGGGGAGAGGTGGGGGGAGCTTTAAATAAAAAGCCAAACCACACTCTCATCCTACCCTTCCCCGCGGCCATCCGCACCCATCCACCCCACGCCTGCAGGCCCTAGGCTCTGGGGAAATAACCCTGGCCGGGGGGGGAAGCGGGGGGGCAATGAGAGAGGAGACGAGGCAACCGAGTCTTTCTCCCTTCACCGGCCCCACCGCCAGCCGGCACCCACGGCCCCCTCCGTCCTGCTGCTGCTGCCGCCGCCGCGCCGGCGGGGGGACCTTGCCCCACTTGGGGGACCGCTCACCCCCCATCCCCCTCCTCCCGCGGCCCCCGCCGGGACGGCTCCAGCAGCATCCCCCCCTCACTTTCTTCCCCCCCCCTCCCATCCATGAATATGTAAAGCGGCTTTTATTGTGGGCGTGCGGGCCGGGTGGCGGCTAGCCACCTCCAACCGCTTTGGGGTGCGGGGATGCCTCCCCCCCCCCGCCTTCCCCTTCTCTCCTCTTCCCCCCCCTCCCCCCCCCCCCGCCTTCGTTCGCCGACTCCCCCCACCCCGACCCCACCGCCTCGCCGTTGCGCCGCTGCCGCCGCCCGCGCCGCCGCCCCCCATCGCCCCACTGCCTGCCCCGGCGCCGGTGCCCCGGCGTGCGGGCGGGTGCGAGTGCGGCTCCGTGTGAGGGAGCGGGCGAGGGAGGGAGCGTGTGTGTGTGTGTGTGTGTGTCTCCCCGCACGGGGAGGCTGCTTTCCTTCTTCCCCCCCCCCCCCCCCGCGCCCCACGCCGGCCGC
>BJBW01020767.1:0-15718 GCA_004320125.1 Scolopax mira
AAAAAAGGGGGGGAAGGGGGGAAAAAGGGGGAGAAGGGGGGAAAAAGGGGGGGAAGGGGGGAAAAAAAGGGGGAGAAGGGGGGAAAAAGGGGGGGGGAAAGGGCACACGTGAACTAAGCCCCCCCCCACTCCCCCAAAACGGGGTGCGCCCCCCCCCACCAGCACTGGGGGGGGGGGGGGGGGGGGGATGTTATTATTTAGGAGGTTAAAACCCACCTGGGTTTTGGGGAGCAGCTGGAGCCGGGTGATTTTTGGGTGCTGGGGAGAGGGGGGGCTTTGGGTGCCAGCACCTTCCCTCCGCCATAAGCGGTGCCACCAGGGTCTTTGTGGGGAGAATTAATTAGTGGGGGCGCTAATTAAGCTTAATGACCTCTGCTGGGGTGTCCCAACACCTGGGGGGGGGGGGGGGGGGGCGGGACCCATTATAACCCCACCCCGGGGCGGTGGGGGGGGGGGGGCGGTTGGGGTGGGGGGGGGGGGGGGGGGGGGGGGGGGGGGGGGGGGGGGGGGGGGGGGGGGGACGGGACCTATTTAAGCCCAGCCAGGGCTGTGTAGGGGGTGGGGTCTGTAGGTTTTGGGGTGCTGGGGGGGGGGTCTATAGGGGTACTCAGGACTGTAAAGGACCCCCCCGGACCCTATGGGCACCCCTATGGGCACCCCTATGGGTCAGCAGCACCTTTGGGTGGGGGTACAGGGGGTGCTGCAGCAGCACTTTTGGGGTAGACATGGCCCCCTTTTCCCATCCTGAGACACACCCCCCCCCACCCAAAGGTGGCACGTGATGAGCCAAAGCATCATTTTTTGGGCACCCCCACCTGGTGGCACATCCTGCGTGGTCCGGGGATGATGCTCAGCCCCTTCCTGCCCGTCGAGGAGGAGGAGGAGGAGGAGGAAGAAGAAGAAGCCGAGGGGCTACGAAGGTGGAGGAAGCTCCAGCCCCCTCCTTTTCCCCGCATGGAGGTGGCCCCATGGCTTTTCTCCGGCGGCTTTTTGGAATTTGGGAAAAAAAGAAGGTGCCCAAGAGCTTCCAGCACCTCAAGCGGGACGTCGACCCCGAGGAGCACTGGTTGGTACTGGGCGAACTGGGCAACGGCGCCTTCGGCAAAGTCTTTAAGGTAGGAAAGCTCCCGCCCCCCCCCAAAAAAACCCCGCACCCCCGAGGGTTTTATAAACGATACATTATTTTTATTGGGGTTGCCTCGAATCTCGTGTGCAGCTTCCGGCCTGCAAGAAGCTAAAAAACCCACTAAACAGCCCCAAATTTCTCACTGAGGATGGTGGGGTCCTGCCCTGGGGGCTGGCTCAGCCTGTCCCTGACCGTGGCCACCGGGAAAGCCACCGGGAGAGCCACTGGCCACCGGCACTGGCCCGTTTGGCCCCTTGGGGTGTCTCGAGGGGGTTGAGAGGGGGATGTTTTTCTCTAAAAACCTCAATGTTGGGACAGGAAACCCAAATGTGCTGCTCGGCAGCCGTCGCCTTCCGGGGCTGGTGGCACTTGCCAACCGGGCTCATGGTGGCCAAACCCATCCCTTCTCCTCTTTTCCGCTGGTTTTTGGGGCAGCTGAATCCCTCAGAATCACTCGAAAGTTGGGATTTCCCCCCAAAAGGTCCTCTTTTTTGGGGGGGGGAGTTGCTGAGCCCATGGGAGTTGTAGCGTGTCAGCGGGAGGATGTGGTTTGGCTGGAGGGTTTTGGGGTACAGCGGGATGCTCCAGGACCCACAGAAGGTTTTGGGGTACAGTGGGGATGCTCCAGGACCCACCAAGAGGGTTTGGGATACAGCAGGATGCTCCAGGACCCCCAAAGAAGGTTTGGGGACACAGCAGGATGCTCCAGGACGTGTCCAAAGGATTTTGGGGATCCAGAGGGATGCTCTGGGACCCACCAAGAAGAATTGGGATCCAGGGGGATGCTCTGGGATGCACACAGAGGGTTTTGGGGTACAGTGGGATGCTCCCGGGCCCACAGAAGGTTTTGGGATCCAGGGGGATGCTCTGGAACCCAAGCACAAGATGGCAGGGCCACACCAGGAGCAGAAGGTTTTGGAATACATCGGGATCCTCCAGGACCCACGCAGAGGGTTTTGGGGTACAGTGGGATGCTCTGGGACCTGCACAAAAATTTTAGGATACAGTGAGATGCTCCGGGACCCACCAAGAAGAATTGGGATCCAGGGGGATGCTCTGGGATGCACACAGAGGGTTTTGGGGTACAGTGGGATGCTCCAGGACCTGTCCAAAGGCTTTTGGGGATACAGTGAGATGCTCCAGGACCCACCAAGAGATTTTGGGATCCAGGGGGGTGCTCTGGGACCGAGGGGTGGCACAGCCACCTCAGCCCCATGCCCAAGGTGGCCAAGAATCCCTTCCCTTCCTGCTCTCTGGGGACAGTGAGGTCCTCACGTCCTCGGCATTGGTGGCACCAAGCACTTGAGGTGGGGGGACATGATGGGTCCAAGCTTGTGGGGCTCCAAAATTGTGGGGCTGCTCCTTGTGTACCCCACAAGTCCCCTCAAAACCTTCCCCGTCCCCCCCTCCCTGATCATCCCAGGCACAGAACAAGGTGACAGGGGTGTTGGCGGCCGCCAAGGTGATCGAGACCCCAAGTGAGGAGGAGCTGGAGGACTACGTGGTGGAGATCGAGATCTTGGCCACCTGTGACCACCCCAACATCACCAAGCTGCTGGACGCGCTCTACTGGAACGGGCAGCTCTGGGTAAGCTGAGGAGGGTGCTGGTGTCCTCCTCCTTGAGGTCCCACTGCCTCCTTGAGCAGGGGGGGGACACTCTGGAGAGGACACACTTTCAGACTGGGGTGGGAAACCTCTCTCTGCAGATCCTGGTGGAGTTTTGTCCCGGAGGGGCCGTGGACGCAGCGATTTTGGGTAAATAAATGTGATTTTTTTTTTTCCTTTTTTTGATGGTGCGCAGCTGTTGGGATGGGATGGGGCAAATTTCTGAAGGTTTGTGAAGAGGGAGGGGTGGGGGGCGGTGGGCAGGAGGACCGGGGTTCGTTAGCGACGGGGTTCGTTAATGGCAGAGCTGGAGAAGGGGCTGACGGAGGAGCAGATTCGGGTGGCCTGCAAGCAGCTGCTCCTGGCGCTGCAGTACCTGCACGGCTGCAAGATCATCCACAGGGACGTGAAGGCTGGCAACGTCCTGCTCACCCTCAACGGGGACATCAAGCTGGGTGAGTCCCTGGGGTGCAGGGGGAGGCTGGAGGGGAACCCCCCAGGGAGGCTTCACCCCCAAGGATCCTCCCCTCTAACTGCTGTTTTCTGCTTTGTAGCCGATTTTGGTGTCTCGGCCAAAAACTCCAGCACCGTCCAGCGCCGGGTGTCCTTCATCGGAACTCCTTACTGGTAAGTGTGGGGCAGGAATCCCTGGGGATGGTGGGATTGGAGAGCACAGGCAGGTGGGATGGGGGATCCACGGGTCCTGCTCCTCCTGCAGATCCTCACAGCTGGCTCCTCAATACCAGGAGCACCTCAAGAGACCAGATCTTTCCTCTTCCGGCCAACACTGTCCCCAAGGTGGTCCTCTCAGTAATATGGAGAGGACATGTGGGGTGTTGGTGGGTGCAACTCCTCCTAGGGTAGCATTGGATGAGGTTGCATCTTGTATCTTCTGCCTGTAGGGTTGTCTCCAAAGGGTTTGGTTTCAGGAGGAGATCCCAGCCCGGAACAGGCTGGACCTCTCCCTTTCTGTCCCATTGCTCAGGATGGCCCCGGAGGTGGTGCAGTGTGAGACATCCAAGGAGAGCCCCTATGGCTACAAGGCCGACATCTGGTCACTGGGCATCACGCTGATCGAGATGGCTGAGATGGAGCCCCCCTACCATGAGCTGAACCCCCTCCGGGTGCTGCTGAAGATCGCCAAGTCCCAGCCACCCACCTTGCGTCACCCCAAGAGGTGGTGAGTCCCCATGTGGAGAAGTCACTCCAGCATCAATGACAGTGGGAGAAGTTGTCCCATAGGGCAGCTCTTGCTCCAAGCCCCATCTGGGCAACTGGTGTGGGCTCTTGGACCACAAGTGATGCTGGTCATGAGTCCTCCAAGCCCAGCTCCAGAGATGGTACCATGCCACCAGCTTTGCCTGAGAAGGTGACACCACTGGGCAACACTGGGGTGGGGACATCCTGCCTAGGGTGCCCCTAGCATCACCCCAAGGTCTGTGGGGTCCCTAGGGGGGGTGACAGGGAGCTTCTGGCCCCGTGTTCACAGGGACCATCCCACAGGTCTGAAGACTTCAAGGACTTCCTGAGGAAATCCTTAGAGAAGAGCCCTGAGGCACGGTGGTCGGCCAGCCAGCTCCTGCAGGTGGGTAGCACCCATGGGCACCTCCCTGAGGTGGTGGGACCCATCCCTGATGCTGGTCCCACTCACCTCCCTCACTCCCACCCAGCACCCCTTTGTGGTGGGCATCTCTGACAAGCGGCCGCTCCGGGAGCTGGTGGCCGAAGCCCGAGCTGATGTGCTGGAGGAAGAGGATGAGGAGGAAGGTCCAGTCCCCTTGGTGTGTGAGTAGTGGCTGACTGAGTGTAGGATCCCTCCAACCCTTTCCATAAGCTTGTGGAGCTTTACCTCTTCCCTTGTTGTCCACCCCACAGCCTGGGCAGGAGAGTGGAGACTCCTCCTGCCCCCCAACTCCAGGAGGTCCCCTGGAGCATCAGCCACCAGATGAAGTGGAGAGAGACAGCAAGGAACCAGGCATCCCATCTGACGTCCAGGTGGTGGAAGAGCCCAGGACCAAGGGAGCATCCGACTTCTTGAAGCAAATGAAGATGAGGTCCTCGCCTGAGTTTGTGGGCTCTGTGAGGCTCACTGTGAAGAGATCCTCCGAGTTCCTGAAGCTGATGCGTCGCAGGTCGTTTTTTGGAGGGATGAAGCCCCAAGAAACAGCCACAGAACAGCATGGGGCAGAGCCAAGTGGGTTGGAAACTCTGCTGCTGGATGGTCCTCAAGGGACACCAGTCCCAGCAGAGGCAGGAGGAGAAGTTCAAGGGTATCAAGAGGAGGAGACCAGCCCTCTGGGGACCCCATGCCACGTCGCCAAGCTCCCTTTGAGGCCACAGAGGACAGGAGACCTTGCTGAACTGCAAGAGCTGAAGGTAGACCAGGTTGGACCCAAGGGAGAGCCCCATGAGGAAAGTCAGCATGCTAATGCATCACCGGTGGCTGAAATCTCCATGGAGGGACAGCTTGTAGCCCAACCAAGCCCTGTTTTGACCCCCAAAAGTGACACAAAAAAGGAGTCAAGCAGAGACCCTACTTGTAACTTGCTGGTCCTGCCTGCACCCATACATGGGGACTGGCACAAAGGCTTGGCCGTGGGGCAGCTGGTGGCAGCCCTGGATCTGTGGACCATGGGGACCAAATCCCAAAGCTTCAAGCCACTGGCAGAACATCAGCATCGGGTTACTCAGTCATTGCTAGACCTGAAGGTTGAGGTTGGCTCCACTGGGGCTGAAGATGGCTTTGGGAAGGATGGTCATGGAACAGGGAAGGGACCTGAGGTTGCTGGAGAGCCTGGGGAGACTGAGCAGGCTGAGGTTGAGGTTGAGGTTGGCTCCACCAGGGATGAAGATGTTCTTGGGAAGGATGATGATGGAGTAGAGAGGACTCTTATGGGACCTGAGGGTGCTGGAGAGCCTGGTGAGACTGAGGAGGTTGAGGTTGGCTCCACCAGGGATGAAGATGGTCTTGGGAAGGATGGTGATGGAGCAGGGAGGGCACCCATGGGTGCTGGAGAGCCTGGGGAGACTGAGCTGGTGGAGGAGAGGGTGCCATGGGGTGAAGAATCACTGATGCCCAGTGTGACAGAGGAGACAGTGGTGGGATCAGGTGTTCTGAAGGGGTGGCAGAAGCCCTCAGCTGGTCCAGGAGAGGCTGGAGAAAGGAACAATGGAGAGAGAAACTCAGCCATGTGCGACCCCAGTGCTGACCCCCTGGACCTGGCTGGGCAGGAGACAGGGAGAAGTGAGGAGGAAGCCACAGATAAGGCTGAAACTGGGGGGAGAACCTCTCCTGAGGAAGCCCTGGTGCCAGCAGAAGTAAAATTGGAAGAGGATATTGTAAAAGGGTGTTGGATGGGAGACCTTAACCCAGCAGGAGATGCAACCAGCCCAGGAAAAGTGATGCTGGCAGGAGAGAAACCCTCTGCAGCGTGTGCAGGAGAGGGACCTGCAAGTGAGGAAGCTCAAAATTCAGCAGAGGATTCATCCCCCATGGAGATGCCAGAGCCTGTAGAAGAAGAAACAGAAGAGAAAGTGGAAAACAGCCCCAGAGACAACCAGCCAGAAGCTGCTCATGGGAATGTCCAGAAGGGACAAGATGGAAAGAATGGAGAGTTTGGAGAAGATGGGGTGCAGGTCGCTCCAGCTCCTGAAGAGCCACCAAAGAATGGACCTGGAGAGGAGATGGGTGGCTTGGAGGGTCACGGAGCAATGCCTGAGCTCCAAGAGGCCCTTAGTGGACATCCAAAGGCCACAAAGACTATAGGCTTTGACACTGCCCTTGTGCACACCTCTTCCCAGGCGTGGGCAGTGTGGGAAACTGGGAACACACCAGATCCTTCCATCACATCAAAGCAAGGAGAACAACCATCCCCTGTGGAAAACCCTGCAGGTGTACAAGAAGGTCCAAGTGTCATCCCTGCTGCAGTGCAGCCTTTCCCCTGTGCTGGAGAAGCCCAGCAGGTGAGGAGCTTGCAGGTAACATGGCCACATGAAGCTCTCAGGGGTCAACATGGGTCAACACCTTTCATGGGTTTCCATGTTGGGTTTATGTAGTTTTGGGCCTCAAAAAGGGCCTCTGAGCCTCAAAGCGTTGCTCCTGGTCACAGGAACCTGCCTCACTCCAAAGGACGGTGAAGAAAACCCGGAGGTTTGTTGTGGATGGGGAGGAGGTGAGAGTGACAACCGCCAGGACCGTCGGCAAGGCTGGGCCAAGGGGTGAGATGGTGCGCTCGGCTCGGTGAGTAATGGTGGTAGAGGGGGGGCCACCATCATCTCCCACCTGTGTCTGGACAAGGAGGACCAGGGGCAAAGAGGGGAGGGTGAAGGAGAGAGGATGGGTGTGTTGAGGCTCTGCGAAGCAGAAGTGTTGACCTCCAGGCTTGGACAACCCATCACCTGGCTGGCTGGGGTCTGCTCCACCAAGAGAGCATAAGCAAGTCCTTTCCTACACATTCAGGGTTGTTCTCCAGGGAAATATGAGGAGCCAAAATGTTGCCCAGCCCCATTTCTGGTGTGTCCAGGAGGCAGCTCAAGGAAAGGAGAGGGGAAAGTATCTCCCATAAGCTTTCGTGTCACCCAAGGAGAGTAGGAAAGGATAAAAGGGGAGCTGAAGGAGCAGCAACATCAGCTGAGCTTGGAAGCATGGCCACCACGGACCAAGCATCCCAGCATCCTTCTTGGTGGAGAAAGTCTTCTTTGTGATGTTGCACCAGGAATGAGCTGCTCCCTTCCTTTAGCCACCTACAAGTCAGCCAGCCTGGGAGAGAGAGAGAGGTGTCTCCAGGACCTCCACTCACCCTGATCCCCAAAATTTTTAGGCGCCAGGAGCTTCGCGAGCTGCGAGTGCTGCAGAAGGAAGAGCAGCGAGCTCAGAGCCAGCTGGAGCAGAAGTTTCACCAGCAACGGGAGCAGATGTTCCGTCACATCGAGCAGGAGATGATGGTAACCACAGCGTCATCCCTTGGTGCTATGATGTGGTCAGAGAGGGAGAGGTCCAAAGGGGTGGTGGGGTCCCACAGGGGATGCCAGGGTCTACGGGGGCTTTGGTGGCCACTTTTGGTCCCTGCAGCTCCATTAACCATATCCACATGGCAGAGCAAGAAGGAGTTTTACAACCGGGAGGTAGAGAGCTCAGAGCGGCGCTACCAGCAGCTGAAGGACCGTCAGGAGCTCGAGTACACGGTGAGGCTGCAAGAGGAGGCCAAACGCCTCAAGTCCCTCCAGGAGAAGGACTGTGAGAAGAGGATGCAAGAACTGAAGGGCGATAAGAAAGAGGTGAGTGGCTGGGACAGTGGTGGTTCCCCTAACGGTGCCACCAGGAGCCTGGGGACATCACCACTGGGTGCTGGGACCAAGCTCCTCCATTGCTGACCACAGGAGCAGCGGTTCCTGCAGCAGCAGCAAGAGAAACTCAACGCAGCCCTGCAGAAGGTTGTCCAGGACCACAAGAAGAAGATGACATCCATTGACTGGGAGTGCATCAACAAGATCCATAGCCTCAGGAGAGGTGCACGGGGCTGGGAGGAGGAGGATGAGGAGGATGAGGATGGGAGGGTTTTTGGGGAGAGGAGCAGAGGGTCTGGCTGGGGGTTTTTGGAGGTGGTCACGGTGCTGTGGTCTTGCCCGGCAGCCCGTGAGTCAGTGGTGTGGAGCATGGAGCAAGGCCACCTGCAGGAGAAGTACCAGCTCTTCAGGCAGCAGGTGAAGGAGCAGCACGCACTGCAGAGGCAGCAGCTCCGCAAACGCCACGAGAAGGTGAGGTGGGAACCCCTGGCCACAGTCCCCCCCCCAACCCTGGAGGGTCCCCATCCCTCTCCTGCCTCATCTCCTGCCCCTTTCCCAGGAGAGGGAGAGGATGAACCGCTTCCACCAGCTCTTGCTGGAGGATCTGAAGAACCAGCAGGTGCAGGAACGGGCTCAGCTGCTGAAAAACCAACGTTGCGAGGCCAAAACCCGCCTGGGCCTCTTCAAGGACAACCTGAAGATCCAGGAGACCAACGGGGCCAAGCAGAGGGAGAAGGCCAAGCAGGTACGAGGCTACGTTTGGGGCCAAGAAGAAGGTTGCCCAGGACAAAATAAGGACAAAATCCCCAAAAAACTGGTTCCCCCACAGCAGTTTGTGCAGCAGGAGGAGAGGAGGCAGCGAGCGGAGGCCCAGCAGCAGCAGGAGCAGCAGGAGCAGCAGCTGCAGCGGTTGCAGCAGCAGCAGGCCCAGAGCCTGGCAGAGCTGGAGCAGATGCAGGTAATTGTCCATCCCTGAGGGTGGAGAAGGCTTCCTAACCCTTCCTTGATACTTCTCCTCCAGCACCTTCCTTCCCTTTCCCACCTCTCCTCTCCCAGAGGGAGAAGATGAACCTCTTGGCAGAGGAGGAGAGGAGGCAGCTGGGGCGGCTGGAGGAGGAACACGCCATGGAGCTCAGCGAGTGGAAGCAACGCTTGGTTGCCCGCAAGGAGGTGAGTGGGCCCAAGCCACCTCCTTCCCGCTTTGGCCCAGTTCATGGTGGGTTGCTCTCCTCCCCCCAACCCCACAAGACCCCCCCTCAAGCCACAGTGGTGCTACTTCTCTCCCTCCAGATGCTGGAGGAGGAACTGGGGAACTCGCTGCCGGTGCAACGGCGAGGAGGACAGCAGGGCACCCCCAGCAGCAACAGGATCACCCGCTTCTTCCACTTCCCCTCCTGACGCTCTACTGGGGAGCACTGGGGAGCACTGGGGAGCGAGAGGCTGCCTGGGGACCAGTCCCGTGGCTCTTCTGGGAAATGGGACTGAAGGGTTTCAAAGGGGACACCAGGGGACACCGAGCAGCCAGGACGTGGTACGGACCCTGGGGGTGGCAGCCGTGGGGTGTGCACAAGCCCCCCCACCCTGGCTGTGCTCTGGGGACTGGGGTGACCCCCCCAATCATCCCAGAAGCCCCCCCAGGGAAGTCACCCCACTGGTCTCGGAGATGTGGGTGCAGAGGGGTTGGTGGCACTTCCCGTGGGGATGTCCCCTCAGCTGAATTGTGCCTTAAGAAAATACAGCCTTTTTTGAAGAAAGTCCCTGTTTGTGGCTATTTTACTTAAACCCCCTCATTTTGCACCCCACTGGTGCATCCTCCTCAGGGAGGAGGGGTCCCATGTCCAGTCTCTGGGCCAGAGATGGCCTTGGGGACAGAGGTGGCAGCACAGGGTGAGCACTGGAGCCAGGTCTAGGCTCCACCACCCTCCATGGAGCAGCACCCACCACCTCAGGGCCCTGAGGGCACTAATGAGCCCTAATGACCTCCTGAAGGGCCTTGACCCACACCCATGGTCCAGAAGCTCCACAGAAGCTCAGCTCCAAGGGCACTGGGAGCACTGGTCTCTTTGCCTCAGCACCTCAGGCCCAATTCTGACCTGCAGATTGACTTCTTGGCTTCACCTTGGACCTGCCCCAGCACCGTGAACTTGCCTGGTGACCTCAACTCTTGGTTGAACCTGGCCAACGTTCTCCAGGTTGGTCCTGCTCACGTGGTTCAGGTACTGGAGCACTGGTGATGCTCTGGCTGTGTGATGGCCCCACAACTCCTGGTTCCTCTTTCTTTAGGGAGCAGCCCCACTCCTGTTGCTCCCCAACACTTGGGTGTTATTTTAATCTCTCTCCTCTTTTGGAGACTCCTCCTTCCCCCATCTACAAAGGCTGGAGCAATTTATTATCTTAAGAGTATAAAAACGAAGTTTGAGGGGACAAACAAGGCACCAGGAGGAACTGGTGACGTAATGGTCCACACACTGGGAATTACAGACAGACAGCAGGAGACACACAGAGGAGACTTCTGGTAGCAGGCTCTGGTGGGGTCACAGTAAGACAGAGGAACTCCATGGCCCAGGAAAGAACTGATGGATCAAAGAGAACAAGAGCTGGGCAGGTTGAGTTGCAACCATCCATCTGCACAGTTTCTAGGTTTAGGTAGGACATCCTTGATTTAAAAGTCTTCCAGAGGAGCAGAGACCAGTGGGGTTTCTCAGTGATGGTGCTGGGAGGAGAAGAATCTGCTGCTGGGAAGTCCAGAGCGAGCACTGGTCAGCTGGGGAGCTGAGCTCCATCCTGTGGGTCAGCCCCAGGGCTCTCCTCCCTGCAGGGCTCAGTTGCCTTGTTTCACCAAGACATCAGACAGGTCCTCTGTGCCCTCCAGCTTCAGATTCTGGGAATAGTTAAAGAAAAAAAAAGACAAGGTCTGAGTCTAAAAGCCTGGCATTAAAAAAAACCAACCCAAAACCACCATATGATGAAGGTTCAGACCAACTCCAGCCCCTTCTGTCACCACCAGCACACACAAGACCAAGCTTAGAACAACCCTGGGCCACAAGCCAGACCTAAGGCCAAGGAGGGACAGACAGTGCTCAACCATGGGCTGTTGGAGTTGAGAAGAAGAACAAGCAAAGAGCCTTGTTCTTGGTGCTTTTGACCACAGGGTTCACCTCCTGCTCCCACCAGGGTTCCTTTGTGCACCACACTTACCTTCTCGTTCGCCAAGTGCAAGAGGCAGGCAAAGGCTAAGGGGACAGAGAGGTTCTTAGCCATGATGGAAGGCAGCCTGGAGAAGAGAAGGGCAAAGTCAGGATGGAGCTGAAAACCCAACGGATGGAACATGGTTGCAAGGAGCAGGTCCCCAAAGATGAGCTCCTCCCAAGGGATCTGGTTTTCTCTCCCTTTACCCTCCCTCTAGCAAAGGATTTGCCAAGCTGAAGGCAAACCCAGAGGGCAAGAGAAGGGATTTTTCCCCACCAGGGTCCAGTTAAACTGGTTGTAATGGAGACAGAGGGGTCAGTGTTTGCCCAAGCTCAGCTGAAGTGAGGTCCCCAGCTTCAGTCCCACCTTTTTTGGGGGCCTCTCTACCTGTGAAGCAGTTCCTTTGTGATGCTGCTGAAGACCTTCTCTCCTGCTACCACTGATAGGTCCTCCTCTTTCTCTGCATCTTCCTATTTAGCAAAAAGGCAGGTTTTGGTGAGACTGGCTTTGCCTTGTCCTCAGAGAAAAAAACACTCAGTCCTTACAACCATCCCACAAGACCATGAGAAAGGAACTGCTGCTCAACTCACTCATGATGGTCTCTGAGGGAGTTAAGCACAGTTGCCTGCACCCACCTCTGCTGCCTTTTCTTTCTTCTGTTCATCAGTCAAGAGGTCCCACATGTTTTCCTTCAGCCTCCTCATGTCCATTTTCTTGGCTGTCTTTGCATATTGAATTGCTATCTTGTTGACCTAAGGAAAAGTTGTCCAGGGTGAGCTGAGAGCACCTGAGCAGAAGCAGGAGCTCTATCCTCAGTCAGGACCCTGGGGACAATCAAACCATGGGTTTGTTGGGAACACGGGTTGTTGGGAACAAGAGGGAATGCTATCTTACTACTAAACCTTTCATTTTTAATTCCTTTCTCTTACACATCTGGGAATAAACCATCCAGTAACAGACCCAGGAGGTCCTGCCCTAGAGAAACCACTAGGACTTGTAACCACCTGAGGTGTTGAGAGAAAGGCTTTGCTCCACACCTGACCACTGAGGAGTCATCAGCTTAGAGACAACACAAGTCCTTACCTTCTGGGGTTCAGCAATGAGGTTCAGCTCTCCGTACGTCGTGATATTGGCATGGCCAACGAGCCCGTTGAGCTCTTGAAGCTCAGGGTGGGCAGTCAGGTTGAACTCCCCCATCTGGCCCATGAATTGAACGGGGTCATTATCATCATCGCTGTCTGCAGCCTGATCAAGAAAAGATACAGCAGTGAGGCCACCAGGGGACATCTCAGAGGAGCTAGAGATGTCCTACACGGAGATAACAAGAGCACCCGTGTCTCAGGTACCTTCCCTATGGAACGTGTTCTTCTTGAGTCTCTCCCCACGGAGGGCTCAGGCTAAAGCCTTGGGAGATCTAGGGTGCAGGATATCACAAAAGACCGTTCTACACAGAAAGATAAGAGCTGAGGGCTCTCCTGCCAGCGTGGGACCAGCTGAGACTTGTCACAGACACACTCAGGAGGCAGCACTGGCCTGGCAGAAAGCTGAAGCTTTAGAAGAACTCAACTTCAACTGCTCAAAACATCTGGGAGCAAACCCTGCGGTGCAGAGATGACTGCAGGGGTGAGGAATGGCATTTATTTCTGCTTTAGGGCAGAGGAATGGAATTTCTGCAGCAAACTGAGTGGCAAACACCAAAGGCAGATGGTTTAGTTGATGGCAGAGTGAGGGGACAGAGCAGAGACTCCAAGAGTTTTGTCATAATCCGCAGCAGGAATTCTTTTTCCCTGGTAATTAATTCTGGACACGGGTTCTTCCTCAATTATTCCCATCCCATATCAAATACAGGCAACAAAAGAAGTCTCCTTGGTGCAGTTACCTGCAACCCAGGGCAGAAGTTGGAGGTGTCGTTGGGGTTGTTGTAGTTGTAGTCGCCGATCTCATCTTCGTGATCCAAGGGGCTGGTGGTCTTAGGTGTCCTACAGAGCTACAGGGACAAGATGAGGGGGCAGGAAAGAAAAAACTCTAAATAATTTCTCCAGAAATGCCTGTGCCTTGTTCCTTCATCACCTCCCCTTCTCCCAGCCTGCTGGCTCTTCCTCCTCTTCGCACCCTAGCCCTCTAGCAAGCCCTTGGTCAAGCACAGCTTCTCCACGAGTGAGTCAGTTCAGCAAGAGCCCATCTCCAGCCCTGAGGAAGATCTCAAAGGACTCAAGCCTTTGATGGGGAGTGTTCTTCTGCATGGAATCCTTGCCAGCAGGCATTTAGAGAAGACTCTTACCTTAACAGCTGGTTTGAGGAACAGTTGGAGAATGTTGCTAGGGTCATAGTTGAAGTCCGTGGGAAGCGTGGTGCTCTTCACGTTCTCATTTTCAAGAATGGATTTGGCAAGAGTTACAGATGCCTGGGGAAGGGAAGAAATACCATTACACATGAGCTATCTGCTATAATCCATAAATAAGTGCTTTGAACACAGGTCTTTGTCTGAAAGGGCTCAAGTTCTGAGATGCCTCCAAAGAGGAGGTCCACAATGGTCCTGGTGGTTTCTACACAGCATCTGGGAACACACAGCTGGACCTGCAGGGTCTCTTTGACTGACGGGGCACGAGGCAGGAAAAATCCAGCCCAATTCTCCATCCCAAGGTTGTTAAAACTCTCTACTTGTAATGTGACCTGGAGTCAGAAGACCCCACACTGAGGAACATACAGAATCACAGGGGGTTGGAAGGGACCTCTGGAGATCATCTAGTCCAACCCCCTGCCAAAGTGGGTCCACCTAGACCAGGTCATACAAGAACATGTCCAGGTGGGCTTTAAATATCTCCAGAGAAGACAGGTGGGAGAAGACTCCTCCACCTCTCTGGGCAGCCTCTTCCAGGGCTCTGCCATCCTCACAGGAAAGAAGTTCCTCCTCATGTTTAGGATGGAACTTTAAGAAGTTCCATTCGGGTTTGTGCCCATTTCCTCTTGTCCTGTCCCTGGGCACCACTGAGAAAAGACCAGCCCCATCCTCCTGACACCCACCCACTAATTTATAAGCATTGATCAGATCTGCCCTCAGCCTTTTGACCTCTAGACTAAAAAGACCCAAGTCCCTCAGCCTCTACGTGAGGTTGGGTTTACAGAGCAGTTTCACAGGAGCAAGAAATGAGCCCTTTGCAGACGACAGCTCCAAGACACAGAGATATGGCAAAAGAGCAACCAAAAAGAGGCAGAAACACAGCACATACCTTGGTCTTACGGAAATAGGCCTCAAAGTCAATATCCTCATCGAAGTTCACTTCAAACACCTTCTTTACATTCCTTTTCTTGGACTCTTTTTCAGAGTCAGCATCTGCTGCAGAAAGCAAAGGACCTGTCAGTGCTTTGTGACAGAGGAAGGACAACAAGCTCATTCCTAATTCGAGCATCTGCTCCACGCAGTAACCTCACCTCCAAGGAGTTTTTCCTTTATCAAGGGAAAACAAAAAGGTGTTGTTCTCAGCTTTGTGCTTTAAAGGGATTGGCATCTTTTTATAGAAGCAAAGTGTAATTTAATCTTCAGTTTTTATGAGCAGGTGGGAGCCAGCAGCTCTATTAGTGCTAGTGTGGCCTATGGCTGTGCTGAGAGACACCCCCTCAACGCTGAGCCTCATTAACAAACCCAAACAATAGGGAATAAATACATTAGACACCAAAGGATCCGTGAGCTTTCCTTGCTGCCTCAACTCCACTGGTGAGAAAAGAGCCACGCAGGCTCGTCCCCTTCTTTACTGTCCCTCAGATGCCACCCACATCCAAAAGTAAGCAGGACCTGGCAGTACCTGCATTTGTGGTGTGTGAGCTGCCATCTCTAAATACATACGTTTGTGTCGAGGTTTGAAACGCCAGTGGTCAGGACCAGCCCACATTGACAGTGTCCGGGGACTGAAGTAGGAATATTCTCCTGGTTTCATGGAGAGATGAAGGCACATGGACCCGATGTCTCCCTCTCCAAAAGGATCCACATCAGTTCTAGAAAAAAGCACAGGGGCTGCTCTGTGAAATCATTCCTTTGGTACTTAATGTCCAGATTGTGGACTCTGTACTCGCTCCCTCTGCTGCTGTTTGGTTGGTGAATGGTAACTGGGGGCACTGCACTGTCTGGAGTTTGTGAAGCTGCTGGAAAAAGAGAGGTGGATTTGCCAAAGGGCAAGCTGGGTCCTGAGGAGCAGAGAAGCAAACGCTCTGGGGAAACAGGACCATAGGAAAAGGTCCTCTGGGAGGGTAGCGATATTCACAGAGTCACGGGATGATATGGGTTGGAAGGGACCTCTGGAGGTCACCCCGTCCAACCCCCACCCAGAGCAGATCCCTCCAGGAACGTGTCCAGGGGGGGTTGAATGTCTCCAGAGAAGGAGACTCCACCACCTCTCTGGGCAGCCTCTTCCAGGGCTCTGTCACCCTCACAGGAAAGAAGTTCCTCCTCATGTTTAGATGGAACTTCTTAGGTTCAAGTTTGTGCCCATTTCCTCTTGTCCTGTCCCTGAGCA
>BJBW01020770.1:255-12295 GCA_004320125.1 Scolopax mira
GGTCCCTTCCGGCCCAGATGATTCTATGATTCTATAACTCTAGAAGGTTGCAGCTTTTGAAAAAATTCTCCAAGGTGTTTTTTTTCATGAAGGAGAAATTAGATTTTTGCATCTCACAATTCCCCATGATTATTAGTAACATAGCTGATGACAGCAGTCCTCACAGAAATTACATAAACCAAGTAAAATGAAATCTCATAAATGTTAAATGACCTCCCCAAATTCTTTTGTGATCTGCGGAGAAACCTGAGTTCATTCTTTCCTCTGATTTGCTGATTTCTAGTCCAGAAGTCGTGGGGTGCAGAAGAGAGCAGCAGACTTGGGCTCAGGGGATGGGGGGTGTCTAACCACGCAAAGTGGAAGCCATTCCACACGTGGTGGTGACGTGTTCCCATTGGTGGTCTGCATATTTAAAAAATACTCACCTGGGTTGGTGATACCTTGTAGATATAAACCTGATACCTGCAGTTCCAAGTTATATGAATCCTGTGCAGCAGCTTTCATCAGTGTGCTCCAGTACCTGCTTTCTCTCCCAGCTAAATGAAGTCCCACTAATGCTTGGATTTTTCAAAACACAGTGCCTTTGGAAAAAAGTGAGGGAGCGGGGAAGAGAAATAGAACCACAAATGTTTCATTTTCTTGTGTTGCCAAAACCACTTTTTTTTCATTTAGGTACCGCATTTGAAAAAAAGGCCACTATCAGTCAACTTTGAAAATGCATCTAATGCCCAGTTCCTTTAGAAAGAGGTTTGGGAAAGAGTAGGTATGATTGCATACTTTCCTACATAAGGCTCCTCCCTTGAGTAAAATGTTATTGTCGTCTGCCTCCTAGAGCAAACCCTGACCTCTTGTTTGCTTTAGGCATTGACGAATGTTTTCTTCTGTCTCTCAACTCTTTGATCAATGGATCTGAACTCTGGGAGTTAAGTGGAAGGTTTTGGTTTGCTTGTGGAGGCATGGAAAGCCTGATCCCGACTGCAGTAACAGGCCTTCTTCAGCAGTGGCCCGAGTTAATTTCTGTAGAGGCTTGTTACAGAAAATCATTCCATGTTTTTGGCCTCCAGATCTGACATCACCTTTGCCCCACAATATGATATACTACAGCTTTTAGATGGCATAAAATGCCTTCCCTTGCATTTGGAACAACTCAGGTCCAGTGTCAAGTATACAGCTTTTTTCACGGTTACCTAGAGACTGAGTGAAAAGAAATATGTGCCCTTTACTGAGCTTACCTGGAAAGACAAATGCTTTTCAGCAGTCAATGAGCCTCAGACAGACAAAGTAGTAAGAAGCTGCACCTCTGCACCTCTAATGGAAGAGTTAAAAGAATCACCATTTCCATTTGGTGGCATCTGTTCCTTCTTTGGAAGGACAAGGTCAGGAATTGGGCTCTTGCATTGTTTGGTCCTAACCATGGATGGATGATGCTCATTCTTACCTTTCAGCTGTTCCTAAGAGAATAAGGTTAATTTTGACTTGTGCAGTTTTTGGATTACTGGCATTTTGTATTTTAATTGTTTATCCAGCTGATAAGAATATCTAAAATAAATTTACCTGCAAAAAAAAAGAGAAGAAAAATGTCACATTTCATATTAAGTTTATTTATAAGTCCCTTCACACATTACCAATATTAAACAATAGGCATAATTTTGTATGTGTCATGTAGTAAGAAAAAATATTTTCTGACAAACTGTTGATGACTTTGGGAGGGGTGCTAGCATGTAATGGTTAAAAACATGTAGTTTGTAGTCTGTAACACAAAGTGTCTATCTACAAACATCATGCTGTGTATTTACTGAAAATTCAAGAGGGTTTGGCAATCTGCAGTTTACTTTTAATACAAATGTCCCAAACAATTTAATCACTCAGTGAATGGAATCCTGCAAAATATATGTGATGAAGCCTATAGGTATTACATGACAAGTTTTGTGTTTCCTTTCTCTTTGCTTCTCTTCCCTGAGTCAGCCTTCGAGTAACAGGCCATTGTATTTGTATTATCAGTCTTTTGTAGCAGCCTTGATGCTGTAAGGGTATGAGCATGTCGAGGTTTATAGGGGGAGACAGTATCTTCTGATCTTACCAAATCTGACTAATTTAGTAAGAAAACTGGTTTTCTTACCCAGTCCATCCCAGAACAGTCAGTTACCTGAATATTTCTCTGGTTTCCTTCCAGCAGTTCCCCTCCCTGATTTCCGTGTGTTCTGCTGGATCTTGTTACAGTTGCACAGTCATCACAAACAAAGGTTTGTTTTCCACTTTTGCCTTTGTCTCAAAAATATTTACTGGAAAAAGTAACTACAGGAAGGTTGCTGTGGATGGGGTAGTACATGTTACACAACTTATGCGCTGCAAATGATTTTTTTGAAAAGGCTTATTCAATATGTTCTCTTTTAAGAATGTAAATCCAATTTTCCAAATAAAACCCTGTCCATCCTGACGTCAGTGTTGGCATGTGCTGCAGTACAGCTAGGATTTCACCTTTCATCTGGGAGGCTTGTTTGGTTAATTACTACTCCCTGAAGACCAGGATTGTACCAGGTTCAGAAAAAGAACCACCTGCTGGTGTCATGGCCACTGTATTAATTAGTGATTTACACATACAGCTTGGTCAGTTTAAGAAGGATGTATGACCACAGCTATAATTTTTGAAGCACAATCCCTACAGTTAATTACTATATGGCTATATTATAGCCATACAAATATACTATATTATTACATGGCAAGTTGTATAACTGCTGTACTAGTAGTATGATACCTGAGGTTGTGCTGTAGCAAGTTCTAATCTGTACAGATCCCCTTGACCTCCCTCTGATTACAGATGTATATTAAGGTATAAAGCATGAAAGTGACCTACAGCTTGATTTGGAAGTAATTATACAAAGCGTTCATGTGCGCTGATGCAGGGTGTTAAATCAGCTGATTTTAGAATTATTAATTAAAATAAGAATGGATGAGGGTTTTTGGAGGAGATGAGTATTCTGGGTTGTTGGTAGGGAGTTGTGTTTTTTGTGAAACCCTTCGCACATTTCTGCATCAAGTTGAATTCTTATCCATGCACCCTGCATCTTGGCATTTTTTCAGCTGCACAAACAGGACAATAAAATACTTTAAAGTTGGTAAAAACAGGCAGGAAACATTCTGTCTCCAAAATATAAGGCTGTTGTCCTTTATAAGTAGTCTTTCATCAATTTTTGAGCAAGTAGCTCTGTGAAAGGAATCCTGGAAATAAGAAATAGCTTGATTGACTGAGTGTGCAGACTATTTGCATTAAGGTGAATGACTAGAAGCCCTGTAACTATATGTATTTATTTCTTGATCTATATAATATGTTAACCCACAGTGGAGTATAGAAAGTCTTACTTTAGAGTACTTAAAGGTAACTCAAATATTTTGCTGTGTTAGACGGTAGTCATGAATCTCTGAAATTGTGGCTGATTGCAGCAATGATTTCAAAGCCAGGATTTCCAAACAGAAGTCTCAATGTAGAGGAAAAATAGACTGACAGTCTAGACAGCAAGATACTTACACAGGTGTGTTCAATCACCAAAGACTTCATTCAGCACGTGCCTGATTCTCATACAGTTGCTACATAGCTAAATGAAGGTGATGGTCTGGATTAAAATTCATCTGCACTGATGTTTCTCTTACTAACAGAAGAGAAGATACCTGTAAAAGAATGTGATATGGGCTAGCAAACAGAATGCAAGCCATCTATGGACTTTGAACATCCTTAATTATTCAGATGGTTGTATTGCTGTCATTCCCTTAAGGAGATACAGTTTCATACAGCCTTAATAAGCCTTAATACACAGCTTAAGGGCATCACATTTATGCCTACCCTTCCCCGGGCTGTACAACCTCTCTATTGTGTGGTTCAGGTCAAATCTTACAGTTATGGATGTAATTTCTTGGCTGAGCACGTGTTTATTTTCCACGGGAAAAGAAGCAGAGGCAGCAGAATCTGCTCCACGCTGGCTGCCAGCACACCCCAGCTCTACACACATCTTTCCAAAAAGTGAACTACTTGTAGATTGCATGTTTGTACTCAAATCCCTTTAGAGATGATAATAATATATTCTGACCTTTTACAGTTTTGAGGATGGGTGGCAGGGTTTGGGGATTTCTTCTTGACCTTTTTGTTCTGTTATGGTTCTTATGGTTCTTCTGAAGATGCTACTTTTTTAAAAGAGATTTTAATTTCCATCCAACGTGGGGCCAGCAACAGAGTTATAACAAACATTGTGATTTATACTCTGCCTCGCATCCAAAACCAAAGGTGTGACAGTGTGACAGTGCAGTGTGACAGTCCTTCTGTGTCTTCCTTCTTGCTCATTAATGGGTCTAGCTCAACCGTTGGCTTGTGTAGAGTTGATGTGGTTGTCTCTGGACCTGTGGCAGAACTTGACCCAAGATATCCCCAAGTACCTGCAAGCAAAGCATGTTAGATGTGGTAGCAGCACAGTGTGCAGAGCTCCCATCTGTCAGCGGGAAGCTCGGCTACTGGATTTGGACACCCATGGATGGAGAGTGGTGATGTCCTTCCAAAACAGATGCAGCACTTTGTATGTATGAAAATATAACTTAATGCCACACCATAATTTTTCCCTCATGGTCCTCATGGAACAGGGCAGTGTTTTGGACTATGGCTCTCTGGTGTTTAAAAGCCTGATTCTACGTAGGTTCTCCTTGAGGCATTTTTGTAGATCTGGACCATAATTGTTTACCCATTTATGACAGCCATACAGCTTAAAGTGAAGCAAAGTTTTACCAACAAGTATATGATTAGGAGCCATTGAAGCAATCTACTCTTCATATCTTAAAATCTAAGTTTAACCCTCTTGTAATGAAATACAAACAGATCACTTGCAATTCACATTTGAGGGGGGGCCTGTATTTGCCATGACAGAAAGCTGTGACTGTAAAAAAATCAAGAGATATCCAAATAGGTTTTAAGAAAGCAAGAAGGAAAATGTTACAGATCTTTTGTGATGAGGGAAGGGGAGAAGTCAGTCGGTATGTTATGTGAAGTAACAGCTAGATGGAAGGACACTTTCTGCTGTTACATTTAGGTGATATAATGTTCATGTGAAATCCTGGAGCAAAATGCATCCCCAAAAGCTGAGATTCATAAATTCCTCATTGAAAGCTTGGAATTGCTTTCACTGCATCAGAGATAGGAAAATCTAAAGCCAGTCCCTGAAGAATTACAGTGTTAAACCAGCCAAGTCCCTCAAATATGCAGCACATCCATGTACTGGTTTAAAATTTCAGTCTTGGTAGCATAGATCTGAAACCTTCCTCTGAAGTCAGTGGATTTATTCTGTGATATTATAGTGATGGAACAGAAAGTACAATACAACTTATTGTCTGGAGAACAAAAACCTCAACACTCGCTATGATGGAGGCAAAGAAAGTGTTTTAATATTTAGTCGAAGTCGTATCTTGACATTGCATTTTTATTTGAAAGTTGCTCCAAACTTGCTGTTTCTTGAGTCTGTGATAGCACCTGCAGGGCTGACATATGTGCAGTGAGTGAGACATCTGGTCTGGAACAAAGCTGCCTTTTAGCCCAGAATAAACGTCACTTGTTCTTCAAGCACAAACAGCAGACAGAGGTAGGGATGAAAGCCAGGTGGATGTTTCACAGTGCATATCAGGAGCGATTATAATAATAAGAGCTTACAGGGCATGCGATTTAACCACCTCTCCAGAATCCAGGGCATTTGTCTGCTTTTTGTTTTTTACAGAGACCTCGCTGTGGTTAACCAGGTTTGTTTTACTAGCTGAAGATGACGTTGCAGCCCACTGCATGAAGTTACGTGGGGCAGTGGCTGTGTAAAGCCTCTTTTTTCTTTGCCTGGCTGCCCACATTCGGCAGACGGGACTGGGAGAATGTGGTGTGGTCTCTGGAAGGCTCCTGCTCATCCCCCCACAGTTTGCTAGTTTTGCCTGTTGGTGATGAAGCCTGGTGAATCTCTCCCCATGGTCAGATTTGCCTCTGACCTGTGAGAAGGTGCTGGATGCCAGGGAAGGGCTGAGGACCCAGGCTGGGAATATGCCTTCTGGCAGGGATAGCTCAGTTGTGGTACCCAACCCATACCAGGACATCCCTGTGACACTGGGCATCATGGACAGCCCAGTCACCCCCTGCCCATGGGACTGCAGAGCAGGAGAGGTGCCACAGTGACAGGGCAGCTTTAGCCTTGTCTCTGTGAAATGGTGAGGAGGGAATGAACTGCACGAGCCTCTCAGTTTATGGGGTTTGACAGGACTGCTGAGAGTTGAAGGGGATAAATCCAGACAACTCTTGATATTCTAGTCAAGGGCACGATATGAATAAACTGGGATGGCAGTTCAGTGGCAAAGTCAGTATTCAGCCCTGAGCCTGCCAGATATTTTCATTGCCCCTAGAATCTATAAAAGTGACAGGGTTTGAGCATAAAAATTTGAAATAGGCCTAGTAGTTGAAATATTTTTTGGATGCTTTGCAAATTAGAAACATTTGGCAACCTGATGGGAAAAATGTGGCTACTGACTTTTGTGAATTGTGTCATTTCTGATAATACAGGCAAGAAATACTATTTTATATCCCAGAGGACTGTTCTTGAAAAAGAAAATAAAGGACCAAACATAGAACCACTGGAAGAAGGAGAGTGATGACTCATTTGGGATTGAAGTTGAGTTCTGGTCAGGGCTTGGGCTTCTGGCTTCCTACAGCCTGTTAGAGAGGTAGTGAAAGTTTAATTCGTTTTTAGACACTGACTCTTGGGAAGGTCATTTCAGGCCTGCTGTGATAGATGGATTTTCTTGACAGAAATATTTTTGCAGGCTTCAGTCCAATATGTACCTAATGGGCTTAATACACCGGGGAAGTATCAAACTGCTGCACATGCATTGATTCTGCATAGCAGGTGAGACATCCTGAGCATGTCAAACAGGCAGCAGAAACATAAACTATGAAGTCCATGCACTAAAATCAAGCCCCCACTCTTCCAAAGAATTGTTCTTTTGCGTGTGTGCTGAAGAGCAGCCTTCCTCACCGATGAGCATCTCCCTGGTTTCTGGATGCTGGGCAAGCCAGAAGGCATGGACAAAAGTGGGGAATCCTCACGTACTGCCCAGCTGACACTTCCACATTAGAGAAGTGAGTGTGGCAAAAGAGGCCCTCTTGGAAAGAATCACTGGAGGAGAGAGGCAGGTGGTGGGACCAAAGGGATGCCATGAGAGGCTGCCTACAAATCTTAGGAGGAGAAAGTTCTGTGGAAGAGGCATTTTCTCATGTTATTTCAAACTAGTCCTGATAATTGCTTGGACAAATTTACCTGGAGAAAGTCTGTCTTCTTCAGAGATGGCAAATCCGGGGAGAAATTCCATGTTTTATTTTCAAAGAGCTCAGTAGATATATTGGCCTGTAATTGAGACCTGCCTTGAATAAATGTCTTTGTGTAAGACCAAAAGGAAAAGGGTGAAAACAGCAGGAAATCCTTGGAACAGATTAGCATCACTAGTGTGACTTTTTGTCTCAGAAGGTCAACTATGTTGACATCATGTTATTTATGTTTAAATTTTACAGGATCTTAGGAGAGTGTGAAAAGTCCTCCCCAGACAACCACATGCCATTTTTCGTTAGTCTTATTTTTAAGCCTTCTGCTATGGCTTTCAATCCCAGATAATCTTCTGTTGTCGCCTACTGTTGGAGATGGCATAGCTGTAAGAAAACACAACTCTTTAGTCCCCTGCCCTTGTAGAACGAATTTAATAACTGCTCTTACCTTTAGAGTTCTTCTAAATATAAGTAGTTTTCAAAGCAGCGCTGAGGGGCATTTTTCTCCAGGTACCAGTTGCAGAAGACAGCTGTCAATACATATCTCAGACTTGTTAAACACAAATAACCTGCTAAGTTACCAACCAGCAGTTCAACACCGAGCCAAAGATTTCTGCCTCCTTTTCCCTATATCCCAGGTACCCGAAAATGAGAACTCCTAAGGCTATAGCATGAGTCACAGAGAAGCCAGTTTGGCCACAGTAAATTAAGCTTCATAATGGGCCCGTTGAACTGTGATGACAGCAATTGCTGGGTGATGTTAAATGTGTGAAAAGTGCTGCTGGGGAGAGGGCTGGAGGAAACAAAGGGAAAATGTGTTAAAATGTGCCGAGTCAGGTAAGGACTGGAGAAAAATGTAGCGCAGAGGAAAAGTTTTGCAATAAATTCTGGTAAGAGGTAGGTAATTTCTGTGGTTCCGTTTCTCGATGTGGATAAAGGATTTGAAGCTAAAGGCAGAATCTCTACCAGGTAAACTGGCAAAAGGCTGCAGGAGGAAACATCTGCCAAAAAAGCTGTACTCAGCCCAAATGCCTCCCTACTGCCTCTTGCTGCCCTCCCTCTCCCCACACCCAGGCTTCCCTGGAAAAAGACACGGAGGTAGAAAGACCTCCACCAAAACAAAACATCCATGCACAGCAAGAATAAATGTTTTTTGAAAGGGGAAATAGTCTTAAGTTGCAAAAGGCTTTTGCGGGTTAAAAAGAGGATTTGGGCAGAGATTATAGTATCTGTGCTTGTTTTGAGAACAAAGTTTAAATAAATTCAGAAATGAAACTATGTTTGAAGGTGTAAGAATGAAAAGGAAGCTTGAAACATTTTGGTGGATATTTGTTTTTCCAAAGTGCAAAACCTCACGCCTTTATAAAGAGTAGCAATACCAGTGTAAGCATACCATGTGATGCTCTGACTAGTGTGCAATTAGAAGAAAACGGTGTTTAATGTTTTTAGACACTGGCACCAACGCCTTTTGAGAAGTTTCTTTAAAAATGAAAGAACATGCGACTGAAAATAGGGCATGCATTTTTGCATTTTTATAATGGAAACTTTGGTCTCGTGTTTTATATTCTTTTGAAAAGTACAAACTAGTCTAAATTATTTTTATTTAATGATTTGTGTGTTTTGGGGTACTCATTTTCAAGCCTTCCTCCACAGCATTGGTGTCTGACAAAGCTAATATTTATTTTAATGAGCTGAGATTTCCACATAATCCCTTAACCTGAGGATTAGGTTTTTAAGCACAGCATTAAATGCTACGGTACAGCTCCTGTTATCAGATAACACTATTTCCTTCCAAACCTTACCACAGAGCTATTGCATGCTCCAGCAAGGCAAGTGAAGTGGCCTTTACATGAGACGGTCTTAACTAGCACAGAGAAAAAATATCTACAATCAACCTGGTTTCCCATGGTTTCACAGCAGCCACATATTGATATCTCAACAGGAAAGGCAAAACCACTGACCAGATGGACATTTAGAGTGCAACCTTGTGACTTAGAGAAAAAGACAGCTTTTTCTAAACAGGAAAAGCTACCAATTTAATTGCCTGCTTTTTTCTATTTGAGCAAAGATCATTCCTTTGCAGGGGGGTGCAGTGGTGATTTAGATAAAGAACTGTTGATTCTTTGCTTCCTACCAGTCCAGCCCTGCTATGAGAGAAAACAGAAGCAAACTCCTGTCTAGAAACTCCTAAGGAACCAGGGATTCATTTCATGAGGAGGCTGGCACGGGCCTTGATGTCTACCAGATCCTGATGACTACTTGAATGAATCCCACATTTACTTACAGAGGGCTTAATTGAGTTGACACAAGAATATTCCATTTCCAGTGCAAACAAACAAGTTAAAAAAGGCTTAGTTAGGCATTCTTAGTGGAGTCAGATTAAACCTCAATCCTAGCAAAATGCAGATGTTCCCCTTTTGATTTGTGTGATGGATAGGCTGCCTTTTCTTACGCTTAGCAACAAAAAGCTACGCTGTTCTTCCAGCACAGCTCAGAAATGGGGAGAACAATTTCAGGTCTGCACTCCAGTAATGTTAACATCCACCTTGCTCTGCACCCAAAGTCCTTTCCTCAGACCTATGGGAAATACCTTAGTCAAAAGGTCTTACAGCAAAGCTTTAAAGATTATAGACCCTTAATTTTAAGGAAAGAAGGTCACCGTGTACATATATCATCGGGTCAGAGATTCATAGAATGGTTGGAATTAGAAGGGACCTTAAAGATTATCTAGTTCCAGCCCCCCTGCCATGGGCAGAGAATATATCTTTGCAGGACCAAACCTTTTAGTCTGCACTTATCATCCTCCCTGCCTTTCAATTCTGTTTCATTTGTGACTGATTTGTTCCTGCTCTTTGGGAGGCATATTCCCCTGCACTCACCGGCCTTCTGTTTTTCAAGGTCATTTTACCCACAGAAAATCACGTTTCTAATAGTTTTCCCAAGGGACTTTTACAAAAAAAAAAAAAAAAAAAAGCACCATTACACTACACTCAGACCTCTGTCCAGATTTATGGTCATGGACACTGTCGTTTCTGAGTGAGGCTGTGTTATCAATCTGTGGGAGAAGACGGTGTTTGCTGTCTTGCCTCGCTGTCAGCTCACTACTTCACATATCAATGTTATGACTGCAGTTCAGTTCGTATTTGTGAAGCCCTGGTAAAATGTTAAGCATTCTAGAAGTGCTGAAGATTAATATTATTTTGCCCTGCAGAGCACACAGCTACTTCAATAGGACGGGGCAGGCCAAACAGGTCTTGACAGTGCCCGGATAAGCAAACAACTGGCATCACGCCCCCGATCCTTGCATTTCTTTCTGCAAGCAAAGGACTGAGTGGTGTCAGGCTGAAGGTCATCCTTCTTTCTGCATGTGTTTCTCTAAAATACCTTGTATTACAATATAACTTTCAGATATAAAGTTAAGGAAGCCGCTTTTATTAACATTTCTTTACAGCCCTGATACCCTCCGTATTTATAGTAAGTACAGAAAAGCTGTACTTACTATATTTGGGTTTTGTGTTGTTTTTTCTTGTCCTGGCACCTCCTGATGTGGGGAACTGGAGGCACTGGATGAGTAATGGTACAACAGAGTCAGCTACGGCGAGGTTAGGGATGACAGGGTTGATAGGCAAAGGTAGGCCCATGCTCCCCATTGCGCTTTCTTCAATCCCATCTCTACTCCCTACAGTGTCTGATTTGAGAAGTGACAGATGAGTGGCAGCTCCAGGATTGCTTTCTTGCCCGTCAGAAAGCCTTGTGCAAGTGCAGGGCAATCAGCATTTCAAGAAATGTAAGGGTTCTCTTTTTCTGCTCGAGGATGTGCCCCTGGAACCCCCACCTCGTCTCACTGCCACAAGGGGGTTGTGCACTGGGCGCTTCCTAAATCACATCTCCTCAACCCGGCAAGCCACAGGCACTTAGCCTGATTAGTGATCTTTGAAATACAGTCTAATGAGTAATGCAGTCAGAAAGGAAGAAAGCAATTTGGAAAACAGCAGTAGTTTTAAAACACTTTACTGCTGCATTTGCTTCTGCTTGGCCATATTAATCAAGTTTAATAGCCAAAGACATAAACAATCCAGATTTTCTCAACAGTTTCAGAGTAAAAGAGGATTTTTTTTTCTGTTTGATTTCTTACTTGAAAAAGTTACCAAAAATGATTTACCACATCCTCACACCCACAACTGCCTTTTTTTCACACCCACGACAAGATGTGAGTGGGCAGTGCAATTTGTGGTGCCTGAGTTCAGTGGAGGGGTGAGAAGTTTGCCCAGGCTGCCAGGCCTCAGCTCCATGTGCAGTCACTGGAGACAAGTAATTAAAGCATTTACAATAAGATTGGGTTAATTTACCCTAACTAAAGCATCAAGAATTCAGCCTGTGTGTAAGGATTTTGCAAGGCTGTGGTATATACACTGCTAACTTTTGGCGGCCTTCCCTTACAAAATAATCTTCTTCCCTACTTTGCCTGTGCCCAAAGCCAATTCTGAGTCACGGTGTGGGTATTTCTTTGAGAAGGATACTTTAAATCTGCTCCATCGACTTGACATTCTTAATTGCATAGCACAGTACAGAATTACTAGACTGAACATAATATGCCAATTCCATAAGCCACGTATTACATTTTTAACCCGAGGCTTCAGAAATCTGTGTATTTTTGTAGGTGTGTTTCCTGTACATGCTTTGAAGCCCAGGACATGTGTAGCTTAAGGGAACTGT
>BJBW01020778.1:310-10920 GCA_004320125.1 Scolopax mira
CCAGGCACAGAGGTGAGGCTGACTGGCCTGTAGTTCCCCAGGTTTGTTTTCTTTTTGAATAGTCAGTTATTCTGTGATTATTCACCATGATTTGTTCCTCCTCAGCTAACTCTGTGTGGGGAGGCTCCTGGGTTCCCACTCTTCTGCCTCATTTGAGATGTATTCTCTGCAGCTTGTAGAAGGGGCTAAAGATAAAGGTTAACACAACAGAAAGCATCTCGGTACTCCTTGAGGTTGTCTAATGGGTTTGAAAACTCGCTGGTCCATCTGAGAAATTACTGTCAGGATTTTGTGCTTCTTGGTATCACTTCATTTTTTTAAGTCCAAAAACTTCCAGTTCAGATTAGGGATTTTTTGAGTCCTCCACTCCAAAAGACATCTGTGTCTGTGCAGCACGGATCTCTGAAGGATCTGCTGCATGACTTGTCACCAGCATGCAGCATCCCTCTGTACTGACAGTGCCTTTCTTCCCAAAGATGATAGGGTTTTTTTGGCTGAGATGCTGAGCTGGGAATTATTGAGGCTGCCTGACACACAGCTAGACGTGACCTTGGTGCTGCGTGCCAAGAACCAGGTGTAATACTTCTGAAAACCTTTATTTTCTCTGACTGTAGAACAGCACATTCCTCTTCGTGCTGGCGAGAAACTGAGAATCCCCTGGCTTATCAAACAGCTGGTTTCCAGGAAAAATGGTGCTTTGCCTTGCAGATGTTTGGGAGTAGGAATGGGAGTACCTGGGAAGGAAAGCTCTGCTGGATGCCAATTAATTGACAGCAGAAGCTGAGCACTGTCAGTGCAAAAAAAAATATATAAATTTGCCAAAATTGAATCTCCTGTCTGCAGGCATGTTTTTAGGCCCCGATTCAAGGAAGAACTGTGGAAAGTGCTAATATCCTTTGGAAGAAGGAGGAGTTGTACATTTTATGAAGTGTTCTGTTAAATTCAAGCCACACCAGCTTCTCTTTCTCTCTCTTCTGAGCTTGGACTCCTGTAATCCTGTAGGGATGGGGGGCTCTGTAGCAATTATTGCACAGAGCAAAAGATGCTGAATTTTCCTCTTTCCTGTAAGCTTCTGGAGCCACAAAGCCAACACCCCCCACCACCACCACCTTTTTAGGTTTTAAGAAGGCAGTTAGTTCTTTGTAGATCTGTGTTTTTGCCTCCACCTTTGTTTAGTGAATGGAGGTGTGAATTTCTTTGGAAGGCAATGCTTATCGTTAAGATGTGGTACCAGCAGGAGACCAACCAGTGGGAGCAGAAAAAGCAGATAAACTTCTAGAGATGCAAATCTTGGCTGCAAGGTTGCAGGGTCTAAGGAGGGAGTTTGAAACCCCTGCTCTGCCCGTGGCCATGCAGGAATGGGTACAGCTGTGCTACCACTTCTCCATTGGAAGACAAAGACTTTTTAGGCTCACATGACTTCTAAGTAAACATGTAATTAGGGTATAATTACAGACCTTTAACTTCTTCTTGTGGGAAATGCGTGCTTTTAAAGTTGGTGTAATGGTGTTTACCACATCAGTACAATGATTTGCGTAGGGGACTTTTTTTGGCACTCCTGTAAGTAGCTGTAAATCCTCGATCATACCTCTAGGCAGGTCACTGCTGTGCTTTTCAGAGTTGCGTGCACACAATTCATGCTGCCTAATAATGGTGGTTTCCAGGGATTCACAAATTCTGGGCAGAAGCTGTTTATTGTTCAAAATATTCATTAGTCAGAAGCAACCAAGAAGGAGGAAGAAACAGTCTTCAGAGTCCTCAAGACTTCAGTGTGTGTGTGCCTTTCTGCAAACTAATGAGGTGGCCACATAGAGCTCCGACTACTAGATACTAGCTTTTTTTATGTATATCCTCTGATTTTTATTTTTTTTTTCTTCTGTCAGTGTTCTTTTCACATGTGAGGAGACAGGGTTCAGCCATCCTCTTCAGGCATTCATAAACTTCTAAAGATGCTGTTCTGGCGCGGGAAGAGTAACCTTTTAGTCAGGTTCTGAAGATCAGAGATAAGCACGTTCATTTTTAAGTGAAGCAACGTTATTTTAGGAGCTGTCAGACTAGTAAAGACTTGACTACTCTCTTTAACAACTGCTGTTTCTGCTCGGTCCCTGCAGATAAGGCTCCGGACTCTGTGCCCTGCAGAGCTGGAGCACTTGGGCAGATGTGTTTGCACAGAAGACAAAACCAAATGGTTCTGTTAAATGGAATCAGTGTATTTACATAATGTACTGATGTACTTCACACTCCTGAATGCTGTTGGCAAGTCCTGCTGAATCTCCTAGAGGGGATGAAAAAGGGCTTCTTTTATGTGGGTGCTTTTTTTCTCTCCACATAAAAGTGCAGCTGTATAAGAGTCGTATTCAAGTCATCACCTACCTCCTTACCTCTGAAAACAAAGCTGGGGAACCATAAAATAGTTTTTGCTACCTCTCCCTTCAGTTCAGATCAAAAGGAAATGACTAGTATTTAATTTATACAAACTTTGTGCTTAAAAATATGAACGAATTGGTGGGCTTGCTTATCACAAGGTGTTGCAGAGCCTGGAGTCTAGTGCTTCCTGGTGTTCCATTCAGGCATTAGAGTGGAGAATTCCTTCACTAGAACAGGTGAAAGCAAAATGGTTAAAACCTAGTCTCCTTTCTCATGTCATCAGCCCTTGCAGAAAGCATTTGTGGTAGCCCACTCCCCCTCACCCCAGCTCCTCTCTTTCCCCAGTGACTTGCCCCAACACCTTTAAGCACAAGTCTAAGAAACCCTGGAGGAGAAGCAGCCCATTTCCACAGTGTGCTGGAAAGTCTGGCTGCCATCTCATGCTCTAGGATTTGTTCAGGTATTTTTCCCCCCATCTTTTCTTTGGTGTGTAAGATTGCACAGTGGGAGGGGGATCCTATCTTCTTTATAGTGTGCTGGGGCTTTTTGAGTGTATGTGCTGGTATGTATACTAAAGAAAAAGAATAAATGCTTGGGTACACAGTCTTCTTCAGACAAAACAGAAAAAGAACCTAGAAGTTCCTTTTGCACTAGAGCAGTCCCGTATCAAAATGTTACATCTCTTGTTAGATGAACTTAACACAATTAGAAACCAAGGAAGTCAGGGATGTGTACCTTACCCTTGAAGCACACAATGTGTGAAGAATTCTTTGAAGAATTTAGCCATGCTCTTGAACCATCTTCAAAGACTCTTCCTACCCCTGTATGACTTCCAGCTCCAGTGACTGCGTGTGCCTGTGTGTAAGGCTTTCTTAGATCAGTTTTACTTGTCATCTTTCAATCTGAAGTGTCCTTTAGCTGTTGCATTGAAATGGTGAGCCAGATGCTTCCCTTCCTTCCTTTGCCTTCCTATTGCTTTTCTCCACCCTGCCCTGTTCACTCATCTTGGCTCACTTCAGCCTCCATCCCCTTGCTCCTCTCCTTGGTGTTCTCATTGTCCTCCTTCAAACCATCTAATGGGGTGGTGTGCTTTTATATAGCATGTGTGAAGAATTCACCACGTGCAGAAAGCAGAGGCTTATTTGGCACTAGCAGTGATTCTGCTTTGTCCATCCCTGTCAGTCAGCTCCATATTACGTAGAGATAAAATGGGTGGCTCAGATCTTTCTGCCTAACATGTAACTCATTAACAAAGCAAATAAATATACCACTGAAGGATAAGAGAAAGATCTCATTTTTCTTTTTCCTGCTCTTTTCCATTGGTGGAAGACTGCTTTTGGAATGCAGAGCCATGAGGCAAGGGAAGCTAGTAGCTGGGTCCTTGACTGGCTCAGCTACAAGGTACAGCTTGCTAACCTAGGGAGTTAGTTTTCTTCTTATTCCTGGACTAGTTTTATGCTAGATTGCCAAACAGAACAGTTTGCTGGGGTTAGCTGAATCCTGGAGCTGTAGAAGTTGCAGCAATGTGTGTCTGGGGTGGGATGGCTGCCTTTCTACACCTCCAGCTCAGTGCCTTGTTGAGCTGCATCTTCATATCCTGCTCCTCATCCTCCTCCCTTCTGCCCCAGGTCCTGGAAGTGTGGGGCTGGCAGTGCCCTACAGAATTGTGTGGCAGCAGGTTGGAGGGGAGGAGATCCCACACTTTTTTCCCAGGCTTTTTATTCCCTCCCTTTCATAAGGATAGAAGCTGAGGAGGGGAAGTCCTCAAGCCTGTGTTGTCTGCCATGCCTCCAAATATTTATGTAGTTGCAGGGAAATAGGCATGACCCAGCAAGCTTTTGAGTGATGGGAAGGTGAGTCTGTGACATTAGTTAGCTCTCAGCCTTACAACCCCAAAATAAGAGTATTCTAAGGATGTGTGTTTATAATGTGAAGATCAGAACTAGCCTAAAAGGGAGAGCATTGAGGGAATACTTTCCCCAGGTTTGCTGTGGCCCAAGGTGCATGTGGAGGGCAGCCCTGAGACTTCAAGGTGGATGATGACTGCTGGCAAACAGAGGGCTTAGGAAGTCCTTTTGCTTTCCCATCTCCTCTGGGAGTGCAGAGCACTCCTGGCTTACACACAAATCTCCCATTTAAAAATACCCCAAACTACAAAAGAAATATACTTGAGCTTTCAAGAAGCCTGAGTCTGGATCAAACCCAGGGGGTGTTTGTGTCAAAATTTGATATGTTGATGTTGAAGGTGGTGATACTGCATGGCAGGGCCCTCACCATGTTGGCCTCTGGCTGCAGATTTTGGTTTACAAGAAAAACTCCTAAAAGACTTTTTTGCCCAATGATTCTGATAGGCACAGAGGACGTTGCCTGTGTGTACATATGAAGTGCCACTGGGGCAATAAGCCTTATCTCAGCCATTAATTGTGTTCCATAATACTCTTGCCTTTCCAAAAGTAGGGAGGTTGGGATCTCTTTGTTCTCTGGGTTTGTGATAGCATCAAAGGCAGCTGCTATGGTAACAATCTTCTGTTTTCTTTCTCCTGCCATTTTTTCTTGGCTTGATGAAGTGTGCATTTTTTTTAGGATCAAGGTCTCCCTTCCTAATTTTTATTTTAATGGATGTGTTTGACAGCTATAATGCCCAGCCCTGTCTGCTCTTGAGTCCAGGAAGGAATGAAAACAGACACACGATAAATTAGGAAAGGCTGAATTTAAGGGGGTTTGTTCTGCTTTATCTCTGCAAAAGTATTTTTAGCCCTTTCTAAAGTAACAAGATGTTGCCTAGCTAAATATCAGTAAGACAAGAAGAGCCCAAAAATAATGAAAACCTAGGAATGATGAAGTTGTTCCTGAAGAGTACCTGGAAAGAGGTGGGAATACGCTCGTGATCTGCTTAGCTTCCAGTTTTCCCTCTCCTCCACTCTTGCCAATGTACAGAGAAAGTGTGAGTAGTTTGTTCAGCCCCTCTTCTGCCCTACAAGTGTGTATCTTCTGGACCCTGCTTCCCTTGAAAAATTTCATGGGCAATGGGCGTGGATATCTATCCCATATACATGGGGGGAAAGGACCTGAGAGTCCTCAGAACTACCTCAAATCTTGGTCTTCATACTTGTACCTGTTTTGTTTAACATGACAAACCATGCTTTCCCAGGCACGAGTGCCTGTGTAAATCAAAAATATGGTAAAATCCCACTGGCATTAAAGGAATCTATTTCAATCTTGAGTCTGACGCTGAGCTTTTGTTCCTAGGAGCACGTCCTCCCTCTCCTATACTCCTCTTAATCCCAAACCCATGTAGGAATGTGATTCCAAGGGTGTAGGCCTCTATTAAATAAACAAAAATAATGAAAACCCTAGGAAAATAGTTCAGAAGGAAGATCTTTTGTCAGCAATTACGTGGAGTGGAGGAAAGTTGCAAGTGAGCTACTCCCACTCCACTCTTCTGCATCTCCAGAGAAACTTCTTTTAAAAAATTGTCCAGCCCTCAGGGGACAGTTTGATCCTGGTATTTTACATCGAAAATCACATCGTAGATCAGGGAAGGGTTTTGGCAAATCTGTAAGAAGGATACTTACAGCTATTTCTGACTCTCCCCTGCTTTTATTTTCAGGAGTAACATCTTCATGAATCTCAAACTGTGTCAGTTTGAGATGTTTAACTGCACAGGTGTGGTGGTGGGATTTTGGCTGGGATGGCATTAGTATGTTGTTTTCCTTGTTTCCTGATAGCATTTTTCTGCTGATAAGTGCCTTTGGGCTTTTTAATGTAGAACTGGCATTGCTAAGACCTGCTGCTGCTTTGGGTAACGTGACATAAGGAAAGCTATTATAAGAGGCTTTTTGCATTTTACCTGTCCAGTTAGAAAAGCAAGTCTACACTTAGTGTAACACTTTATCCTCGGATCTAGTTACTTAGCTTTTTCCTGGGGTGGATTTACACTTTGTAGTGGGTAACTGGCATTTCCAGCCTGTTCTTTAGTGAGAAAAACTACAGTGGATTTTATTCTGCCACTCTGGAGAATAGTCACTGGGGCAAGGTGGTACGGTGGAAAAGAGCTAAAGAAAATATTTGGTTGTACTAAATTCTTGGTTGTCCTGCAAATACCAGGCTAGAGATAAGCATCTGGTTCTTTATGGTGTCTCTAGTTCAAGTTGCAAGTCACATTCATTTTTACAAAATCAGATTCCTGCTTGAACTCAGTTGTGTTGTTTGAAGTAAAATTAAAAAAGTAAATACTTCAGCTTTAAAGAAATATTCTGTGTCTTTCTTATGGTTGCTTCTCTTTCTAAAAGATTTGTATTGTCTTGTCTGTCTTCAATGGATGAATGAAGGGTAGGACAACATTAATTGAGCGACTTCAGCAAATTGGAATTCTTGTAACCTCAATTCACTAAAGTGAATTGTACTCTTTGAGTGCTCTTGTTGCTTGGGCTACAGTGAATGTTAACAGCACTAAGAATTCTGTTAAAGAATGGCAGGAGTCGAGCTATAAACACACACCTCTCTATGCCAGTCCTTGGGAAACCAAACCCTGTGTGCCTTGATGTATGTTTGGGGGGTATCAGCCCTCCCTCTCCTCTTTTAGCTGATGATCTGCAACATAGGAACCAAACCCTTTCAGAATACAGCCAGTATATGAAGCTATATGTCCCTAGATTCTCAGGGATTTTAGCTGTGTGCTGACAACAAATATTGACAATAAAATTCTAGAATAATTTCTTCTGTAAAAAGCAGGAGTCTTCTCTAACAGCAGTGATGGAAGGTGCTATTATTATGCTTGTTATAAACAGCCACTAAATGAAAATGTTTGGATATTGATGAACGAGCCCATGCCTGCAGAGTAATGACTCTGTTTTTAAGTGCTCTTTGATCAGCACTGCTCAAAACATGCTATTTATAGATTTGTTTTAGCAGTGAAGCCCAGCTATTAGCAGAAAGCAGCACAGAAATAGAAAGGGAAAAATTGTAATTCTTTTTGCCCCTGAAATCTTGGAAAACAAGACAGACTCTGATATATGTAAGCCTTTTCAGGTTGTTACAACTCTCCAGAGCCCTACCTGTACATGTCTGGGTTGAAATAATTGTGAGGAGCTAGGAAATGAAGCTGCAGTGGACAGCAAACAGCTGGCTGGGGCTCTTTGCTGCTGCTCTGGAGCCAGTACCACTTTATAGGGCTTTTCATCATGTTTATGGTTCTGAGACTCTTCTGGGCAGAGTTCTTAATTTAACCAATGAGATGATCCCGTTTTCATCTTTTCACTGATGCTTTTTTAAAGTTGAGTGGTTTCATTCTTTTGAGCTGGCTCTACCTTTGGGTACAGCTCATTTCAGTAGTTTCGTGCTCTGGTTCCATTTTATCACGTGCTTCTTGAGGTAATCCTTGCTTGATCCTCCTTGAAGTTCTGCACGGCGTAATGCAGCAGAGCAAGACTTGGTTCTGTCTTAGCCATATCCATGGAGTGGAAAAATCTGTTACTTGGTGTTAATCTCACAGGAGACTGTGTTTTGCCTCTTGGTGCAGGGATGCATGTGAGCTGTTGGGCTTCTCTGATGGGTTCAGTCATAAGCTCTTGAGGGCAGAGACTTAATTCTTTTAGAATCTGAGTCTAGAGAGCTGCTAATAACAACGTGGCCTTTCTTACCTTTCCTGGGAAAGAGGTTCAGCCTTGGTGTGATGGTCAACTGCTTTCTCTGCTGGCTGGTGCTGGACAAATCTGTTGGTGGCTCCATAGGTCTCTTTGGGCTGATGTTGGTGAAGGACCTAAGAGGGGTTTATTTGACTCTGTAAGCTACTCCTTTTACTTGCCTGTTGAAATGTGTTGTTAATAATGAATCATGTAATAGGGTGCACTACTGTTATTTTTAACGTGGCCATTAAATCACACCTGTTCTTTGGTCTTACTCAAAGGTGATTTGAAGGTAACCCGTGTGTAATGTTCCTTTGAACGTGCCAGCCGCTCGCAAACGATGTGGCCTTGCTGAGTTTACACTGCAGTTCTGACTGGGAAACATACTCCTAACACACAAGTCTCGTGGAAAATGCAGGTCTTGCCTGGTTTCCCATTGACACCCACTGAATTTTTTTTCTTCAACAGTGAGTCCTTCAAGCCATTGGCTTTGCTTGATGGCACCATCTTGTACTGGAAGAGACACCCTCTGTGTTATCCCAGCTGCTGGCAAGTCATGTAGTTATATACACACAAGCTCTATGTAACTTGTCCTGGCTCCCATCATCTCCTTCCTAATCTGGACAGTTTCCTCTTCTGGCCGTGATACCAGAAGCCTCAGGGCTGGCCCCATGTTTGTATCCCTGCCCTTGTTCTGCTCAGGGGCACGACAGGCTGGGAACTTCATCTGGGTGCAATTTGGAGCACCGACTTCACCACTTGTTATCTCCCAGAGGAGCACATCTTGCTGTCTGCCCTGCATCCCCACATATTCCCTGCTGCTCCCACTTTGCAGTGGTCTGGTTCTGACCGAGCCTGTAGAAGGAGTGAATAGCTTCTTGCTGGGCGAGGGCCTTGAAGGAACTTGTGGAATGATCCATCAGAGCTGCAGAGCTGGCTTGGGTTGTGCAGAGAGATGAGAGAATGGGTACTATGGGTCCTCTTCTTGTTGGCATCATGCTGTTTGGTCCGTTCAGCCGTGCTGTGCAGCAGCCTTGCAACACTTTTTTTATTTGGCTCCTCCTGATGTTGACCAAATGCTTGTTCTGGCGGGAGGTGGAGGGAGACAGGACAGCACAAGAACAGGAATGACTCCTGGTCATTATTTTTCCAATTGCTCGATAACTGCTAAAAGATCACCAGCTTCTGGGACAGACCTGCTTTATTCCCAGTTGGGGACCTTTTTCACTATGAATGTGGCTGTAAAAGTGAGCTTTGAAGAACCCATTCTTGGGAAGTCATCTCTGTTACCTGTACCTGGTACAGACAGCGTGCAGGTAGTTCACATCCTTCTGCTTGCTATGTAATATTGTAATATTTTTTATGTTTACCATGCCTTCCTCTTCCCATTTTTGGGGCTATTTTGAAAGCCGGGCTGTAAGAAATCCCAATACTCAGCTGCTTTTGCCAAAGCCCACTGTGAACGATGGAGAATGGATGAATACTTATTATAAAATTCACTTTGATCTATTGCATGTCTTTAACCAAAGGCACATGGAGAATTTGTTTTGGACAATGAATTTGAATAGTTGGGATTCATATTGTATCTTTTAAAGAGGGGAGCTTTACCCAGGGATGAAGCTGTAAGCTGTGTTTTCCCAGAGAGCTCCTGTTGCTTTAATAATCTAGTTATCTGGGAATCTCTTGAAGTATCAAAGGGCCAATTAGGTGCTGCCTGGAGAGGACCAGGGAGAGCTGGTTTTGTGCTAGAATTAATAGCTACAGGCTGGTCACAGCAGGTCTGATGTTGCTGCTAGCTCACCGCTGCAAATTTGCAGGGCAGACATAGTAATAATTTATTTTCATCTTGCATCTCTTTGCGCAGCAGGAGTCACTCTTAACAGGACTGCATGGTTTCTCCTGATATTTAGACAAGGCATTAAGGCAACTTCAAATGAAGAACTTCAGAAAAACTGATCAAGAATGGCTTGTAATGGCTTGTGACAAGGCAGGGTGGGGAATGTCTGATCCAGGAGGTAGAAGTCTTCTGTCATCTTGAGACACTTCTTTCCGTAAAACATCATTTTCTGACCTTCAAATTAAAAAAAAAAAACCACCACCCCCCCTTCCCCAAAGCAACAGGCTTCATCCTGGATTAATTAGCTGGTTTTGTGGCCTGGGTATAGTTCTCATCAAGACTAGGTTTTGCTTCTCTCTGCAGGGGCAGCTCTCAAAGACGATTCCCTTACAGTTTTTTGAAAGGAAAAAATCATGAGGACAAGTCAGGGTTACTGTGTGAAACCAGTGTTTGCGTGGAGATGAGCAGATGATCTGTGCTTCATTATTTGTAAAGGCTGCCAGTGGAGAGCTTATTTTTAAAGAAAGGGTTTTATTATAGCAACTCTGCTTGCTTCAGACTTTGTCACAAAACTCATTTGCTTTTCATGGTGGTTTGCTTCTTAATTTCATTACTGTATCTCAGAGATGAACGCTGTGTTCTTTCTTTCTATCTGTCTTGCATTCCTGGAGATAGGAAGAAAGGTTCTGGAGATGGACTCTGCTTTTGGAGATAGGACCTGACCATCTCTGGCTCTTTGGTCACAGAATGATATGGGGTTAGAAGGGACATCTGGAGAT
>BJBW01020784.1:0-11411 GCA_004320125.1 Scolopax mira
CCCCCGCCTTCAGCGCTGGGGGCAGCACCCGGGCACCCACTGGGGGCTCCCCAAACACCCCCCCCCCCTCCCCCCCCGGCCCAGCTAAGGGTCGGGCGGCCCCCCCCCTCCCCGTGAGGGGCTTTCTCCCCCGAACTGGCAGGGCAGGCCGTGTCCCAGCTTCCTCCCTGCCTTTGTGCTGGGCCACACGGTGGGGGGAGCCGGGCAGGAGCTGCCTCCCTGCCTGCACCCCTGCACCCCCCCCCCCCAACACCTCCCACCAGCACCCCCAACCCCCCCCATGGCGTCACCAGCCCGTGGGTACCTTTGGGGCTGCCCACCCGCCAGCTCACGCGCTGCCACAAAAGAGAAGGGAGTTTATTGTCCCCACGCAGCTGTAAGGTCCGTTTCCACGCTCTTTCACCCCAAGAACCCGCCTCCCCTCAGCCCGGCCCGGCCCAGCCTCATCCTCTCTCAAATCTGGCCCAAAAGGTCGCCGCCAAGGACATCCCTGCTCCCGGGGAAGTTCCTTATTCACGAGCAGCCCTTGGGAAGCTCCGTAGGTGGGAGGGGGATCTCCCTCTCCCAGAATAAACCATCCCAAGGATTGTTGGGAACTGGTGACGGGAGGGGAAGGGGGTGCTGGGTCCCCTTTGGCGGTGACGTAGGTGGCTGAACCCCAGTCCTGACCCAGCTGTAACTGGAGCTTAACTGGTAAATGCCTGAAATTCCAGGTTAATAACCCGGCGCGGGGATAAGGTGAAGGCTGTGTGTGGTGGGAGCCGCTGGCTTAAGGAGGGGCTGGGCCATGGTGGCTGCTCCCGGCTTAACGCCGGATGGGGAACGGGCTGTGCCAAGGGACAGTGGCTCCGGAAGGAAGGGCTGCGCCACCCTGACAGCCTCCCACCATCCCCGTGTTCCCCCACCCCCCCAGATAAAATCTGTGACCAGATCAGTGACGCTGTCCTGGACGCCCACCTCAAGCAGGACCCCGATGCCAAGGTGGCCTGCGGTGAGTAGCTCCCCGGGGGACGCAGGGACACACTGGGTGGGTGACAGCAGCGCTGTGTGGGTGACACCACCTCCTCCTTCCCCTCAGAAACGGTGGCAAAGACTGGGATGATCCTGCTGGCGGGGGAGATCACCTCCCGGGCCGCCGTCGACTACCAGAAGGTGGTCCGGGACACCATCAAGCACATCGGTTACGACGACTCCTCCAAAGGTACGTCCCGGGGGGGGGTCACCGGCTCGCCGCCGGCACGGAGTGAAGGACACCAGGCTGATGGCAGCCTCTCTGCACCCCAGGCTTTGACTACAAGACGTGCAATGTGCTGGTGGCCCTGGAGCAGCAATCGCCCGACATCGCCCAGGGCGTCCACCTGGACCGCAGCGAGGAGGACATTGGCGCCGGGGACCAGGTGAGTGCCCTGCGTTGAGCTGCCACGGGGGGACCAGAGGGATTGTGGTCTCACGTGTCCTCCCCCTCTTCCTCTGCCGCAGGGGCTGATGTTTGGCTACGCCACCGACGAGACGGAGGAGTGCATGCCCCTCACCATTGTGCTGGCACACAAACTGAATGCCAAACTGGCTGAGCTGCGCCGGAACGGCACCCTGCCCTGGCTGCGCCCCGACTCCAAGACGCAGGTGAGGCCCCCGGCGGATGCCTTGGGGAGGGGTGTCCCCAAAACCATTCCCAGAACTCCCTGACTCTCCTCCCATCCCCTCCAGGTGACGGTGCAGTACATGCAGGACCGTGGGGCCGTCATCCCCATCCGGGTGCACACCATCGTCATCTCGGTGCAGCACGACGAGGAGGTGTGCCTGGACGAGATGCGGGACGCACTGAAGGAGAAGGTGATCAAGGCAGTGGTGCCCCCCAAGTACCTGGACGACGACACCATCTACCACCTCCAGCCCAGCGGCCGCTTCGTCATCGGTGGCCCCCAGGTGCGGCCGGTTGCCTCGGGAAGCCGTCCGGCGCGGCGGTGACAGTGACACGGAGGTGGTGATGGTGTTGTGTGTGTGTGTGTGTGTCCCACCTGCAGGGTGATGCCGGTCTGACGGGCCGTAAGATCATCGTGGACACCTACGGGGGCTGGGGGGCCCACGGCGGCGGAGCCTTTTCGGGGAAGGATTACACCAAGGTGGACCGTTCGGCTGCCTACGCCGCCCGCTGGGTGGCCAAGTCTCTGATCAAGGCCGGGCTGTGCCGCAGGGTGCTGGTGCAGGTGGGTGCAAGGAGGGGGGTGTCTCCCTCTCCCCACCCTTTCACGGGGGTTCCTCGGGATGAATTTACACCCCCCCTTCTATCCCCGTTAGGTCTCCTATGCCATCGGGGTGTCCCACCCCTTGTCCATCTCCATCTTTCACTACGGCACCTCCCAGAAGAGCGAGCGGGAGCTGCTGGAGATCGTCAAGAAGAATTTCGACCTGCGCCCTGGGGTGATCGTCAGGTAACGGGTGCCGGACATGGGGGGGTGGGAAATGTGCGCCGCTGGGAGAGGAAAGCTGGGGGGACACACACACACACACACATGGGGGGCGGTGGCAGCGTGTGGGGGGGTCCCCTCCCCAGAGCAGCCGCGGTCACCGCCTGGTGCAGCCGGACCCGGCAAGGAGCCGCTTCTGCCCGAGGATAAAAGCGCTTTCGGGCGCGGACGGGGGTAAGTATCCACCCGGAGCCGAGCGCTTGGAGCTTCTCCAGAGTCTTGGGGGGCTGTTGAGAGAGGGGGGGGGAACCGGGGAAGCTCCAACCGCCCCCCCCCCCCCACCCCAGGGATGGGGAGGACATGGAGGCGCCGCCGCAGACCCCCCGGCCAGGCAGGGAAGGGGCGAGTGTTGGGGCTTGGAGCCTTTTTACTGAGTTAAGGACTTGTATATTCCAGGGATCTGGATCTGAAGAAGCCCCTCTATCAGAGGACCGCAGCCTATGGCCACTTTGGTAGGGACAGTTTCCCCTGGGAAGTTCCCAAAAAGCTAAAATACTGAGATCTTTTTTTACAAAAAAAACAAAAAAAATATCAGCCTTGTTAGGCTTTTTCCCCCCACTCCTGCGGGCGTAGGCTACAGAGAAGCTCGCGGGCTCTGGGGGAAAGAGCTCGCTCCCCCCAGGCTCTCCTGGCCCTGTGTCTCCCCCTTTTTCTCTCTCTCTCTCTCTCTTTGCCATCGTTTCGGTTGCGTGGGGACCACGCGTGGCCTCGTGCCTCTTCCCCGAGCCCCCCCCCACCCCGCGTCCCCACCCTTTCCCCCCACGGCCACTGACCTTTCCGGCTTCTTTTTAATCCAAAAAAGAAAAAAAAAATCTTGCGCGTGACGTCTGAGCTCAGAGACAGCAAAAAGCCCCCGAGCGTGTCCACCCCACCCCCCCCCACTTCGACTCTCCCCCCGTCCCGCCGTGGCCGGGGGGGGGGACGCCATTTTGGGTGCCCCCCCTTTCTGGCTGGGACCTCACTGGTGCTGGTTTTATTCATAACCCAGATTTTTAAACCTCTTTTGTCTTGGAGGATGCATGTTTTTTTGGCGTGGGGGGTGGGGAGGGGGGGAGAGATGGTGTTAAAACCGGCCACTCCCCCCCCCCCCCCGCCCAAATCCTGTGCGGGTTTGGTACCGGAGGCAAAAAGTTTTATTGTTGGGTTGGTTTTTTTTTTTTTTTTAATTAATTTTTTTTTCCTTTCTAAGAAAGCTGAAATGACTCCAAAACTGCACAACCTCTCCTCCCCCCCCCTTTCCCACCCCCAGCTCAGCACTGCTGGGGGGCGGGGGGGGGGGGGGGGAGGGGGGGGGGGAGGGTGGGGGGGGGGGGGGGGGGGGGGAAGGGGTGGCGGGCTCGGCTGAGCTTTATTCTATGTATTTTGGGGGGAAAAGGGGAGGGATTTTGGCCCTTCATACTTGAACGTTTATTTTTTCTAGCGGTGTATTTATTGTGTGCTGAGGCGCGGGGCGTGAGTACAGAGAAGCCCCCGGGCTCAGACGGCAGCTCTTGATTTTCCTTGAAAGCTCCCCCTTCCCCCAGCACCCTCAGCCCCCCCCTCCAGCTGCCTTTTCCCCCCTCCCCCCCAGCCCTGCGGAAGGCCCAGTGGCCTTCTGAATCACGGGGGAAAAAAAAAACGAAAAAACAAAGAAAAAAAAAAAGGGGGAAATCGGGTTTATTGATGGAGGAGGAGAAGGGAAGGCAAAAGCTGGGGCTGCCCGGCCCCGGGACCGCGGCGCATTTGGCCGGTGTGGTACAGAGAAGCCGGCTTGTTTACCTGCCCGTCCCGGGGGGGGGCCGGGGCCCCCAGAAGTGCCTTGAGGGGGGGTGGGGATGATGGTGGGGGGGGGGGCTTTCCCTTTTTTTTTTTTTTTAAATATTTTTTTTTTGTTTTGGTTTGGTTTTTTTTTTTCCTGGAGGTTTTACTACAATTTGTTTTGATTTCACCAATTCCAAAAAGAAAAAGAAAAGTCTCAATAAAACTGGGTTCAACCGTTCTCTGCCTCCGCCTGGGGAAACTGAGGCAAGGGGTGGGGGTGTGTGTGTGGGGGGTGTGTGTGTGTTAGAATATGTGGATGTTTTAACAAAATGCAAATTTATTTGGGGTTGCTCAGAGCTCAGGGCTGCTCTGCACCACCCTCCCCACTGCTGCTGCCACCCCCCCCACCCCCGCTGCTGCCACCCCCCTCAGGCAGAGCCTCCTCTTCCTCACCGCGCCAGTTGGCGAAGGCCACCTCCTGGGCCAGCTGCTGGAGGGGGGGCCGGCCCAGCGCCAGGTTGCGGAGGGAGATGGAGGTCATCAGGGCACTGCGAGAGGTGGGGGGGGGGGTGTTAAACTGGAGTTAAGGGGTGGGGGGGGCAAGGAAAATTTTAAGGGGAATAAAAGGTGGTGTTGGAGGGAGGGGGGTGTCTCACCTGCGTCGGAAGAGGTAGAATTTCTTGCGGAGGAAGCGGAGGAGGCGCTGGGCCAGACTGGCCTCCTGCCGCCGCCGCCGCTCCTCCAGCTGCCGCTGCCGCCGCAGGAACACCCCCACCAGTGGGTCTGGGGGGGACCCCGGCTCTGGTGCCTCCCCCAGGATGGGCCGCAGCTCGGGGGGCAGCGGCTCCTTCGCTGCAGGGAACAGGATGGGGGAGCTGGGGGAGGGTCTCCAAGACCTTCCAGCCCCTCGGGAGGCTCAGGGTGAGATTTAGGGGAGTCCCTGAACTCTTCCAGCCCCAGGGTGAGCTAGGGGGAGGGACTGGGGGGTCTCTGAGACCTCCCAGTGCTTGGGGTGAGGTGAGGATATTTTGGGGGGTTGGTGTGTGTGTGTGTGTGCCTGAGCCCTTCCAGTGCTTGGGGTGAGGTGAGGGTATTTTGGGGTGGGGGTGTGTGTGTCCCTGAGCCCTTCCAGCCCCAGTGCTTGGGGTGAGCTGGGGGGCTGTTCCTGAGACCTCCTAGTGCTTGGGATGAGATTTGGAGGGGTCCCCAAGTCCTTCCAGCCTCTTTGCTCAGGGTGAGCTGGGGTGGTCCCCTGAGACCTCCCAGTGCCTGGGCTGATGTGGGGGTATTTTGGGGGCTGTGAGCCCTTCCAGCCCCGGTGCTCGGGGTGTGATTTGGGGGGGTGGGGTGTCCCCGAGCCCTTGCAGCCCCAGTGCTCACCGGTGCCGTTCTGCACCTGCTCCCGCAGCTCCTGCAGCCGCGTCAGGTTCTTCTCCAGCGCCAGGGCCGTGGTGTTCACGTAGAGGTACATGTAGCAGGAGGGCCCTGCCGACACCGTGTGCACCTTGTGGTACTGCCCTGCCGGCAGCTGGGCCGGGGGGACACACGGACCGTCAGCAGCAACCCTTGGGGACCCTCACCCCGACCCTTCCAGTGTCCCCCCACTCCCCCAGGACCTCACCTGCATCCCCTCGCCCTCCCGCAGGGAGCGGTTGTGCTGCTGCTCCACCAGCTCCACCAGCACCTCTCCCTGCAGCACCCGCAGGCTGGTGTTACCCAGGTCCTCGCTGACAAAGTTCTCCAGGTGCAGCCCTGGAAAGGGAACACAAAGTGGGGGCAGCTCCCCTCACAAAAAAGGTGGGTGTCCCCCCTCCCCAAATCCCTTAGGGGATCCCCCACCCCCTACCAGGGAAGTCGGCGATGAAAACGGCGTCGGTGTGTCTGTCCAACTGGTTCTCCAGCTCCTGCAGCCGCTGCCTCCACGGGGAGAGCTCCAGCAGCAGGGGCAGGACCCACGGCGTTGGCCGCCATGGGGACCACGGTGCCCGCACCAGGTCCACCCGCGGGTCCACCAGCCTGGTGGGGCCAGGAGGGACATCAGCACCCCTGTAGCCCCCTCCAACTCCTCTCCCTCCTCCCCCAAATCGCGTGGGTCGTCCGTCCCCCCCTCTGCAAACCTCTGCTGGAAGCGGTCGTTGATGGAGACCCAGACGTCGAAGAAGATCTGGGGCTGGGAGACGTTGTAGCGGGGCAGGAGCTGGCTCAGGCAGGTGGAGTATTGCTTCAGCATGTCCGCGTGGTCCTTCCAGCGCCGGCTCTGCGTGAACACCTAGGCGGGAGGAGGGGGGCTGTCCAGGTGATGGGGACACCCCCCAACCTGTCACACCACCCACTCACCCCCCCCCCCCCCACCGCCCCCCCCCCCCCCCCCCCCCCCCCCCCCAAGAAGACTCACCCCCGGTTTGAGGTAGCCCACCTCCCCGGTGAGCCCGTCCCGGTAGGTGATCTTGACGTGCTGGTGGAAGCGGGAGTGAACCATCATGTCCCAGGAGTAGCCGTACAGGCCATTGGTCCAGTTGTTGTAGCCCTGGGAAAGGAGGAGGGGGGAGGAGGGAAAACAGGGACACAGGGATGGGGGGGGTGACACCAGGGGACAGCGCTGTCCCCACTCCATAGGAACATGGAGGGGATGGGGACACCTGGATTGCCCTCCACCCCTCTTCGTCCCCTGCATGAAATGACCCCCTCCTCATTGCTGTGACACCCCCCTGCCCCCCAGCAATGTCCCCCCCCCACACCCAGCGCTGTCCCCATATGGCCAAGTGCCCCCCCTTGTCCCTGTGTCCCCATTAACAGCCTCTTACCCACCCTGTGTGTCCCCCTTCATGCCAAGACCGCCCCCTGGCATTGTCCCCTTGCCCCCCCCATCAGCCCTCCCGTACCATATCACCCCCCGAGCCCCACGTGTCCTTTCACACACATCCCCCAGGCCCTCCAGAATACATCCATGTGCTAAAACATACCCCCCATCCCTCAAAATACCATGTCCTAAAAAATATCCTCACACCCCCCAAAATAACCCCCGTGTCCCCCAAAACATCCCCATGTCCTAAAAAATATCCCCCCTTGGTCCCTAAAAATGCCTCCCATGTCCCCCAAAATAACCCACATCCCCAAAAATGTCCCCTACATCCCTAAAAATGCCCCCCATGACCCCAAAAATGCCCCCTCACCCCTGGTAGTGCCCCCCTTTGTCCCCACCTGGGTGATGAAGTGGGAATAGGGGAGGAAGAGCTGCTCCAGCACGTAGAGGAGGGTGAAGGCGGCAGCCAGATGCTGTCGAGGCCGAAGGCCCCCCCGTGCCCTCCGTCCCCCGTAGTGGCAGTCGGGGCTGGTGCGGGGGGGCTGGGTGCTGGGCAAGACCCTCCGCAGCCAGGGGGGGCAGCGGGCACAGAGCTGCCGGGGCCAGCTGGGGTGGCAGAAGAGCCCACTGCTGGCCAGCATGGTGTAGGGGAACATCCCTGGGGGGGGGAAGGGGGGGCAGCACCCTTAGGGACCCCCTGACCGAACGCCAGGGTCCCCTGGTGTAGTGTGGTGGGGGTCTGAGTACCCCCACCCACGATGGGGGTGCCACTGCCTGGGCTTGGGGTGCTTTAAGGGGGTCTCAGTGTGCCCTGCCTGGGCTGGAGATGCCTTTCTTTTGGGGGGGGGGGGGGGGGCCGTGGGGGGGGGGGGGGGGGGGATGCTAGAGGGTGCCCCGGTGCCCCCACTTAGAATAGGGTGTCTGAGGGTGCCCCTCACTCAGAATAGGGGTGGCTCTGCCCAGCCTTGGGGTGCTTTGGGGGGGGTGGGAGGGAGTCCGAGTGCCCCTGCCAGGGTTGGGGGGGTTCTTTGGGGGTGCCCCCCCCCGACCTGTGCCTCACCAATGCTGAAGAGCTGGGAGTTCATGCAGTGGAAGTAGGTGACGAAGATGAGGGCGAGGGGCCGGGTGGCGTCGAAGAAGAGGAGGAAGCCAGCGGAGAGGTCGAGGACCAGCCCCCCCCCGTGCACCACCAGCAGACTGGTCATCTCCTCCGACAGCACCAGCCTGCGGGGGGGTCACCCTCCTCATCCTCACCCTGTCCCCCTCCTCACCCTGTCCCCCTCCTCACCCTCACCCTAGTACTCCCCCATCACCCCCATCTTCGCCCTGTCACCCTCCTCATCTTCACCATGTCCCTTTCACCGCTCTGTCCCTTTCCTCCTCCCCACCCTGTCGTGTCACCCCCCCCCCCGCCGTCACCCTACTCATCCTCACCCCATCCCTCTCCCCCCTCCTCATCCTCACTTGAAGGGTGCGAAGAGCCAGTGGCGGGCGAGGGAGCCCATGGAGTAGCCGCCCACCCAGTCAGCATCCAGTTTCTTCAGCCCCGCGATGAAGTAGACGATGAAGATCTGGCGGGGGGGGGGGGGGAAGGAAGGGAAAGGATGACGGGGAGAGGGGATGAGGGGTGGGCCCGGAGGGGCCCCAGGTGTCTGGGGCGGAGGATGGGGGGCTCTGGGCACCCACCTGGGCACGCAACAGGGTGTAGTTCCATAGAGGCACGTGGGCGTTCCTCTTCTGGGGACGGAGGAGCCCGTCCACCGACCTGTGGGGACACCCCCGAGGAAGGTCGCCGTCACCTCCACCCCCCGTGCCATGGAGGACACGTGCCACCATCCCCATGGAGACCCAGAACCACAGGGAAACCCCGGTGTCATGAGCACATCAGGGCCACCCCTGGGGACACAGCAGTGTGGGGACCTTGGTGCCCCAAGGGATCCCAGAGCCTTTGTCACCCCCCAGGAACCCAAAGCCATGGTACTGTAGGAGATCCTTACGCCACCCCACCATGTGCCAGTGCTATTGGGGACACCAGGGCCTGTGCCACCCACCCCCTGGGGACACCAGAGCCTACACCATCCCATGAAGGACACCAGGGCCTGTGCTATCCTATGGGTGACCCAACACCTATGGGTGACCCAACACCTAAGGGTGACCTTGGGGTGCCCTGCTGACACCCCAGGCAGCGTGGGGGTGGCAGTGACAGTGGCAGTGATGGCAGTGGCAGTGCCCACCCGTATCGGTCGGCGCCCAGCAGGGCCAGCTGGAAGGCCAGGAGCCCATAGAGGTAGGAATGGTTGTTCCAGGAGGTCTTGTCCAGCAGCAGCAGGTACCAGTAGGGCCCCAGGAAGGCGGCGCAGCTCAGGCGGTAGCAGAACCCCAACATGATGCCCAGAGCCCCTGCAGGCACCGCAGCTCTTCTGTCCCTGTCCCCGTCCCCGTCCCTCCCCACCCCCTCTCCTAGTGCTGTCCCCAACACCCTTCCCAGCTCCCCACCACAGGAACGTGTCCCCTGCCCCAGTGTCACCACCCAGTGCCCATCTCGGTGCCCTTTGCCATTGTGGTACCTGTCCCAGAGACCATCCCAGTGCCACCCCTGGATTGTCCCTCTCCGTGTCCCCATCCTTCCTCTGGTTCCCCTCCTGGTCCCACCTCAGTCTCTGTCCCAGTCCCTTTGTCCATCCCACTGAGACTGCTGGTCTCAGTGCAGGTCCCAGTGCCCGTCCTGGTCCCAGTGCCCGTCCCGGACCCAGTCTCTCATCCCAGTTCCAGTGCCTGTCCTGGTACCCATCCCAGTCCCAGTGCCCGTCCCGGTCCCAGTGCCCATCCTGGTCCCAGTCTCTCATCCCATTCCCAGTGCCCATCCCAGTCCTAGTCTCTCATCCCATTCCCAGTGCCCGTCCCCGCCGTGGCCCCTGACCCTCCACCAGCCCGTTTTGGTGCCCGTGCCCCCCCGTACCCAGGAACATGATGGTGTAGAGCAGGTACATCCAGTCGAGGGGCAGCGGGCGCAGGAAGGGCAGCAGCGGGAAGCGGCAGACGTCCAGCCCGTCCAGGAACCGCTGGTCCAGCTGCCCCAGGCCCCGCTCCTGCGGCACGTCCAGCGCCATCAGCAGCCCTGCGGGGACCCCCACACTCAGCGACCCCCCCGGTACAGCGCATCCCCCCCCCCCCCGGTGACGTGTCAGGGCCCAGGCGACCGGGTCCCCCCCCAGACGCCTGGATCCTCTCTGGACACCCTGGTTCCCCCGGATGCTTGTGTCCCCCCCAGGACCCCCATTCCCCTGAGCCCAGTGACCTCTCCCAAACCCCCAGTATCCCCAGTTCCCCCCCCAGTCCCTCCCTGACCCTAGTCTCCCACAGCCCTCCCCCCGGTTTGTCCCCCCTGCCCCGAACCCTCCGATCCCCTCCCTCGGAGACGCCCCGACGCCCCCCCACCGGAGCCCCCCGCAGCCCCTCCGGTCCCCCTCCCGGCCCCCCCGTTCCGCTCACCGAAGGCCCCGCGGAAGGCCCCGAGGGCGGCGGGGTCGGTGGGCCGGTGCAGGAGCCGCACGAAGCGGTCCCATCGCGCCAGCTCCCGCGGCTCGAAGCCCAGGAGGCGCCGGGCCAGGCCGGGCCCGCTGCCGGTGCTGCCGGTGCTGCCGGTGCTGCCGGTGCTCCCGGTGCTGCCGGTGCCCGGTGCTCCCGGAGCCGGGGGGGCCCGAGGGGGTGTCCCCGCCGCCTCCCCCCGCCTCCGCCGCGCCGGGCCTGCACGGAGGTCAGAGGTCAAGAGGTCAGGGGTTACCAGCAACCGACCCTTCCCCTCGCCCCCCGCCCCGCTCCCGTACCCGCCGCCGCCACCATCGCCTCAGCCGCGCCCCCCCGTTCACGCTACGTCACGGGGCGTGGCCTCCGGGAGACCACGCCCCCTTAACCCCCTCCGTTCCCTCCCCCGTCCCCCCCTGACCCCTCCCTGACCCCTCACCCCGCCGCGACCCCTCACCTCCCGTCAACGCCCCCGCCTCGCCGCCGGTCTCACTCCCCCCCCCCCCCCCCCCCCCCCCCCCCCCCCGTCCTCCCTCCCGGTGCCGCCGCTCCCGGAAGCCCCGGGGGGCGGGGTCAGGGGTCAGGAGCCGCTGCGGGCAGCGGGAGGCGGCGGCGGCAGCGGAGCGGCCATGGTGGGCCAGGGGCGGCGGTGGGGCGTCCATAGGGCGGCGGTGGGGCGGCCGAGGGGTCCCCGGGGGCTCATGGGGGGTGCCCAGGGTACATACAGGGTGGCGGGGGGTGCCCATGGGGCGCCGGGCGGGTGCTCAGGGTGGTTGGGGGGGTGCCTGGGAGGTGTATATGGGGGGTCTGGGGTGCCCATGGGGTGCTGGGGGTTGCCAGGGGTCTATGGGGGGCACTTGAGGGTGCGCCCAGGG
>BJBW01020785.1:378-20825 GCA_004320125.1 Scolopax mira
CCCTCTGTAAAGCCTTCCGACCCTCAAGCAGATCAACACTCCCACCTAGTTTGGTGTCATCTGCAAACTTACCGAGGATGTACTCAATCTCCTTGTCTAGATCATCAATAAAGATATTGAATAAATCTGGCTCCAAAACTGAGCCCTGAATCATAATTGGAGCATTCTGATGTTGTGTAGTTTGTTTATGGGGTTTTGAGTATCTAGTATTTTAATAAAGTGACCCTGGCAGCCAAGCAGGATCAAGTTGAGGCAGAAATCCAAAGTTATCCAAAAGGCTCCAGCAATGTTGACTGATGTAAATTCAAATGTTAAAAGTTCATGTTGGCAGGATACTGTTCCAGCGCTTTCAGAGGTTAATGTGGAGGCTGAAGTCCCTCCTCTTCAGTAGGTGTAGAAGTTGCCTTGAAGTTTCAGTTGCCTTGAAAAGAGAATCCTTCCACTGCATTAGTGTGGGAAATTTGCACTGTGTATTCTGAAAATAATTAAGTGGCCTCTTAATTCTCTGGTCTGTTTTTAATGACATTAGTTTATTTCGTTTCTTTCCATTCTACTCCAGTGATACTATAAGGAGGAGTTATTTGACTTATCAGATTCAAGGTTAAACTTTTCAACTAGCGGGGGAGTGGAGGGAAAAGAAACTTCCCTGAGTCAGAGTCCTTCTGGAAAATTTGATCAAAAAACAGTGCTTTTTTTCTCAGATTTGTAGTCATCTTAAGTCTGTGTAATGCTACTAGGAACAAAGCAGCAACATGTTGCATTTGAATCTGCTTGAGGTTGGAAGAGTTCTGTTCCGTTCCATTATGTGTGCTTACAGATGAAGTGGACACACTTGTACTTTAAAATGTAGAAAAGTCTCGATGAGAACACCACAAATATGCATTTTATTTACTTATTGCTTATTCTTCTGCCTGCCTCAATGCAATTACTTCTTCCGCATGCATTCAGAGCAGAATCGTCTAGAGATTCTTGTTCTTTCTTCACCCTTCAGCTCCAGCCAGGTAAGAGGAGTGTCTGTCACTTCCTCCTGTCACAGAATCACACCAGTCTACAAAAAGGACAAGAAGAAGGACCCAGAACTACAGGCCAATTAGTCTCACCTCTGTCCCTCGGAAAATAACGGAGCGACTTGTTCTGGATGTCATTTCCAAATGCATTGAAGATCAAGAAGTTACTGGGAGTGGTCAACATGGATTTACCAAGGGTAAATTATGCTTGACCAATCTGATAACCTTCTATGACGCTAGAACTAGATGGCTGGATGAGGGAAGAGCAGTAGATGACATCTATCTGGACTTCAGCAAGGTTTTTTACATTGTCTCCCATAACATCTTCATTAAAAAATTAAGGAAAGGCAGGGTATAAAGCAACTTTTTAAATGTGTACAGGTTGCAATGTGGAGGGAAGTAGGAGGGCTGGCTATGTGAGGCATCTACTCATCCTCAAGGATGCTGTGACCTCAGGGCTGGTCCATTTGGTGGTCCTGACATCTGTGTGACAGCTTGTATACCGAGAGAGAGGAAGGCATCCAGGATGCCCCTTCTGTCTTCCCAAGCTCCAGACAGAGTTTTTTGCTGATCTGTCTAGAGAAGCCGTGGCTTTGGAGGAGGGACCGTGGCATTAGCGGCAACAGCAGGGGAGGAGGAGCTCCAGCTGGCATGGATTATCACCTCCATGAGGGACCTGAGCCGTGCCAGAGAGGCTCCACAGGCAGCAGCTCCTTATTGCTGATCCTTGCCATGCCCCAGGTAAGTTTTCCACCCCTTCGTCTCATCCCCTGGGGCTGGAGGTGGCAGGAGAAGGCAGTGCGGGGGGCTGGTAGCTGGCTCTGCAGGCAGGAAGCTGCTGTAAGAGGGGAGATTTAGATTAGATACCAGAAGGACATTCTTTACAGTGAGGGTGGTGAGACAGCGGAATAGGTTGCCCAGAGAAGCTGTGGCTGCCCCATCCCTGGAGGGGTTCAAGGCCAGGCTGGATGGGGCCTTGAGCAACCTGGTCTGGTGGGAGGTGTCCCTGCCCAGGGCAGGGGGGTTGGAATGAGATGATCTTACTTTAAGGTCCAACTCTAATCATTCTATGATTCTTCCACGAATGTTAGTTGCTCTGGTGGCAGCTGTAGTACTTTATTTGGATTCCTTTCTGCACTCTGCCTGTGCAAAGCAGAACGCTGACAGTCACCAGGGCACTAGAGCTAATAATATAAGCACATGCTGCCTTGTCACTCATCTCTCCAGCTCAGCTCTCATTCCTCCTCACTACCAATTAAAAACAAGTAAAATGAGAGGATTTAATAAAAAGCCTATAGTAAAAACCTTTCTCCTTTTCAAATAAGGAAAGTATATTTTACAGGGAGATACTGAAACAAGCCTGTTGCTGGCTGGTTTTTATGGTATGAATTCTTCTCTGTGGTTTCTCAATCACTGATTTTGTTTGTATGGGGGGGTGAAGTTTAAAAAACAAAACAAATCCACCAACAAACCATCCCAAACAGTCAAATACCAAAAAACACCGCCCCCTGTGTGTGGTTAGTGTGAAGATACCAACTACTCACTTCGGTCTGATCGATCTAACTGGTCATTGCTTGAAAGTAGCAGTATCAGGGACCTGACAGGGTGAAGACCTGTCACAAAACAGGTAAAGATGATCCATTATCAGACAACTCATTGACACCTTGAAACCTTTCCTGCTAAGCAGCACATCCAATATCTTGGCTTAGTCCTATCTTTCCTTCCCTAGATGCTACCTGAACAATGCAGTCGGGAGCTGAGCTGTTGTGAGGTGGACTTGGGTTTCTCAGAAGTATTAATGTATTTCATGCCAACAGCTATGGGGCCCCCAGGCACTGGGATGTTGGCCATGCAAAGCTGGGTGGAGAGAAAAAACCCTCACCCACACCACACTCCCCATTTTCAGAATTACAAAATTAAGTACATATACCCTGGGGAAGTGGTCAGTGAAGGGAAGGAGAAAGACTGGTAGATTGGTGATACTTTCTGTTCCTATTAGTAAACTTGGCATTTGTGGATTCCCAGCTCTAATGACAAAAGAGACAAAATCTATGACCAAAAAAACCCAGAAGTATCACTTATTTCATAAAAAAACTTTGAGACCGCAACTATTTGTTTCTGCAAGTAATCATTGCAAATACAGGAAAGTACTAGAATTTAAGTAAATTAACACTTTGTGTCTTTTAAAAGGGAAGAGAGTAAAAATGTTATCTTAAAATATATTGAAAGTGTTTGCTTATGGCTCTGCATTCTTCCTCTATGCCTTGGCCATGTCTCCAGCCAGTTTCATATCAGAACAACTCAAACAAAACTACCCAGGTGTTAAAATAGCCCCTGTCTTTGTTTACGGCATCCATTGTTCACAAATACCAATCACATCAATATACACTGAAGTCTTAAGAATTGTGAGAGTAAAACCTCTGACTTGCTTCCAACATTTTAGCAAGGAAGGGATTTCTTGGCTCAGAAGTTCTGGCTTAATTTGAGTGGAGTTTTATATGGCCAGAGCAACATAAAAGACTTTGAGAAGATGCTGTTAGCACTGAAATGTAGGTGGGGGAGAACACAGGCATATGGTTGCTGTACCAGAGAAGAACACTAGCAAGCCTTGTCCTCAGACATGTGCATGCCACTCTTGCTGGCTCAGACCTGTGAAACAACAGTAAACATTTGTACAAAAAAATTCTGACATACAGAACTGTACACTGCCATATCAGGACAAATGACCAATTAGGCTGAGTAAATGCAACGGCGATTACTCACTCAACCTTATTTCCCACTCTGAGAAGTATCTCCATGGGAGTTAAGCAATAAAAAAGAGTCATGTTTTATCAGCCTCACCTGAACATAGAGTGCAAGTTATACATTGTCCCGATCTTTATTCAATTGATATATTTGTGAATAGTGACATATGACAGAACCATGTTCTTGAAAATTCCCCTGAAAATCAAGCTGAATCAAGCAAGGAAAAAATGGCCCCTTGTATATATGCTTTAGAAACTACAGTTGTTGTTCTTAGCTTTATGCAATTGTCACTTCCACTGCCACGCACACAGGGTATGTGACACTTCTAGAACTAATCGTCCTGGTAAGTGGTGTTGATAGCAAATAACCTTTATCATCTTGTGCTGATACGAGGAACAAATAGATATATATATCTCGCAGCCATATTTTAAGGAGGAAATAACAGGTTAGCTCAGATCACCATGATTCTAAAACTCAGATTATTATTTTCTTATTATTTAGTGTGTGACTTAATAAGTAACTTCTAAGTAAGCTTAATACTCATCTTCTGTTAGTTTCTGGGTTTTGTTCTTATATACAATACATACAGGTATGCCTGTATATACCCACTAAACCCACGAAAAACCCACTAAATTCCAAATTGAACTGTGAGGGGTTTTTTTTCACCTGATCTATGGTGGGGGAGGGGAACATCACTGAGAAGTCTTCTGTGTGGGAAATAATATTGTTTGTCTCTAATTTGTCTATCTTTATTGCTTTTTCTAGGTTTGTAACAATGGTAAAGCAGGATACTGTGCGTGACAGTGAAAATCCTGAGCTATCAGTATGTGACAGAAATGGCATGATTCCCATGCATGAGCAAAGCAAGGTAATAAATTAGGATTTCAAAGTACAATTTTAGTCAGACAGAACCCTCCTTTTCCTTTCCTTTTTCTTTCTACATCTGTTAAAATACCTATCACTGAAGAGAATGCAAAGAGAAGCCTCCTCAGTAGGAATTCCTTACAATTAACAAATGTTCAGTTTCTAAAAGTGGGTTTTGTGGATTGCTGAAAACGAGTGGTTGCGATTTCAACTTGAAGTGGAAAATTCATCAGTGTGCCTTTTACAATCAGCGAGGAAGAGAATTTTGTGGACTTCAGGTTGCTTCTTTGCTTTTGAATTGTGTCTGTCGGACCACTTGCTGAAAGTTGTTTGTGCATGTCTTCCTTGTCTTATCTAATAAAAATAAAACCTCACAAATCATTGTTTTAAACGTCTCTCTGCCTATTGCCAGTGTTCTTGGAAATGCCTGTGGCCTTGCAGAAGATCTGCAGTAAATACAAGTAAGAATAACACTTTAGAATAAACATATAGTGTATGTATAGTATAGTATTAAATATAAAAATACTGTATGGTATATCTTTATACACGTGGGTTAACTTGTGATCACAGAATCACAGGGTAGAGAAACAAGTAACTCCATGCTGGGAGCTCACAAGATTTGTGTTCCAGTTGTGACTCTGAGTAAAGGTTATATATATATATATATATATATGGAGAGAGATAAAGATGAGACATAAAAACAATGGGAAATGTGGAACTGTTACTGGAGGAGGGCCAAACCACAGTAGAGGCAAGAATTCCATGTCCATGCTATGACAATGAGCTGACATGAAGGTGAATAATCATAAAAAAAGATAGATGATTAACATCAAAATATAAGGACCCTAAAATGGGGTGGGACACATATCCAAAAATGGTCAAAAAGTGCTTTGGCTTTGAATATGGATAAGCAGATGAATCAGTATAAGAGAACAACTTCAGGGAACTATTCTTAAAGGAAATAAATCCCAGGGTAGTATTTCTCCATCTCTACCTTGACTTACCAGCTTGAGCCTTCCAGCAATGAATCATGTGAGTAAGGCTTGCACTGGCCAGCTGTTCTGTTTCTTTCATCTTTGTCTAATCAGAAGTAAGTGTTGTTATTTGGTTCGAGACTTTGCAATAGAAGTTATTTAGGAGTTGAATTAAAGACATTCTCTCACTTGAATGATGCTAATTGTTAACTGTATTGTAGAATCCAGTGTGGAAGCAGAACCCTACCAAATTGTGGAAAATATTGATAAACATTTAACTCATATACAAGATAAGCCAAACCTGCCCTATTAATATTGTTTCTTCATCAAATATGCTGATGTTGTTGCTGAATGGGTACTATTTGTATATATAGTATACATATATATATATACTATATATAGTATATTTGACAGGAGTCCTGCCAGTTGCAGATAAAAAGGCAACTGTCTCTCAGTCTCTCATGTGCAACTCCCTGTGCTGTGCAAAACCAAACACATAACCAAAAATCCCAAATATGCTTCAAAGCTGGACCATTCCTACAGTGATTGTGTAGTTAATGCAGTAACTTGTAGACATGTGGATCTAGTGCACCACAGCTGATCCCAGGTCTTGTATGCTACTTCAAATGTATACAGTGCCACTTCTGAGAGAGTGTCATTGTTTTCATTCAGGAGGGACCAACAGCAGATGCCAAAGGTACCGATGGGAATATACAAACAGAAGAAACTGCTCTCTTGAATCACTGTGCTCAGTCACCTCCAGAACCAATAGCAGCGTCTTCAATACATGCAAGAACTTGGAGGCAAATATTTACTTGTCTTCCTCAGGGTTTACTGGCCCAAACAGTGACAAATGGTATGTAAGAAAGAATTTAATTAACCTGAGAAATTGCAAATGAAGTACTCATTTCTCTAGATGTGATGATACTACCTGTTTGTTGTCCTTGAAAACAATGAAGAGAAATAATTATTTTTTACAACTCGCACTTTTGTTGTAACATTATAGCAGGAAAAAAAAATGAAGCTAAGATTTGAATTTGTAGTTTTTATTCCTCCATTCTCTCTTCTGTGTTTAACATGGTAAGTATGCTTTTGCAATTTGCAAATTGTTTTCATCAGAAGAAAGACCTCGTAATTCTCATCTTAATGCTCTCACACCAAAAAGAAGGATTAAGATTATTACTAACAGCCAGATTTTTGGCACACTGGATGGCTTTGTATTGAATGAAGGCAACAACCATGAGACTTTGTAGTCTCATGTTTGGCTAGGTTCTTTTGTTTCTTAAAGCCATGAATCCTAACTACAAGGCAAACTGACCCATTGAGTTTAAGATTTGTCATTCACTGAAGGCTCACAGAAGTGGATGCTTTCCTAACCAGTCATTTCAGACTTTTCCTAGCAAAAGACACTTCCTGTGTCTTTTGGCTTCCTGTGTCTTGTGGCTTTGACTGCTTCCACAGCCTCCATTGTCTCTCATTTGGGATTCTTAGGCTTTTATGTTTGGAAATCTACTGGTCTTCCCTTTGCCACCTGTCACCCTCAAATAAGACTAAGAAAAATCCAGTATAAAAATGCAATATATTTTCTTAAGGTTATGACAAGGGGGATTTATTCAACACCTTTTTTCCTCTTCTTCAATCTTCTGCCTTTATATCCATGCATGCCTGTTCTTGTTGGGTAACTGTAGGAACAGATCTTGTAACTTGAAAAGAGCATCATATTTTACAGTATTTTCACTTAATGTTCTCATAATGTTTTCAGAACTTTTTTTTTTCCCTGTATGTTATCCCTTTTTGACTGTTGTATCAAGGGAAATATCTGTCCTACTTCAGGTTATCCAGAGACGTGACCTTCTTCATATTTTTTTCCCCCCAGTACATCAATGTGTTTCACAAGCACATCCAGCTAAAAATGATATTTAAATTCTTTTTAAAAGTAGGCTGGAGCTGCCATCATTAGCTCGAAGATGTGCCAGGCTGCACAGCAGCAGGTTCTTATTGCAGTTGTGAAGCAGCTGAAGGAAAATAACCAAATAAGTTAGCGAAAGTCTTTGCTTTAAGTTTGGGACCTGTAAAGTGCCTTCCAGAGTGGCCCAAGGCTCACTCAGTACTTTTTATTCCCTAATCATGTTCTTGTTACCATGTTTTTAAAGTATTTTAGGATTTATAAAATTCCTATGATTAAACTAATTTTTAACATAGGTGATTTTATTTCTGAAAGTCATGGTACCTTTATACTTAGTAGAAAAACAAATGTGATCTAAGAGCAAATGAAGTTGTCCTGGGGAGAGGATTAAATATGAATATTTCTTGTTTTATTTCAGTGGCAATTGTGGTCCTGGTTTGGGCAGTGGTTTGGTCCATCACTGGGACTGAGTGTCTCCCTGGTGGAAACCTGTTTGGAATTCTCTTTCTTTATTTTTTTGCTGTCATTGGAGGTAAAATTTTTGGACTCATTAAAATACGAACACTACCCCCCCTCCCTGCTCTTCTGGGTAAGATATCCTTCCTTCTTTTCTTCCTGAATATTTGTGTTGTTTAAACTGTAAAGTACTATCTGCATGCTAGATATGTTTGCATTGGGAACAAACAAACTGTGTCACACTCAAAATCTGTAGCTTTTCCAAGTGACTTTTATCTGGTCCTCTCTGAGAAGGTGCAAAATTCCCCAAATAGCTCAGGTGAAATTGTCTGTATGTTACTGAGGTGCTTCTCTTAATTCTTTGGGGGCCAGAGAATTGTATACCTACAGATTCAAAGGTTATTATCCTCCAGTCCCCTCTGTCAAAGTTGCTTAAAATTTGGGTTTTAATATTACTAAACAAGAGTCTTAATCTGGGCCACCTGTTACAGTAGAATAATTAATTCATAAGGAAATAGTTGCTGAGCTGTTTCACATGTATCTTACACAATAAAAATGTTTTCCAAAGAAAACGCTACAGGAATTCCCTACTACTGGTTATCCAAAGCAATTTCTTTCTTCTCCTTCCTTTATGTAACCGAAACCTGAGAAAATAAACTTGCCACATGGAGTAATTCTTCTGAAAAGAAGAATTCTTTTGAATCAATCATAACACTGCTTTTCAGATCAACAACTTATTTTAGATAAAAATGCAAACTAGAAGTAGGGGGTGAAAATGACATTAATTCCATCATCAGAAGCTTTTCAGACTTCTTTCCTAGAGGAGACTTTGGTTAGATCACTACAATATTGTGAAGTGCCGTTGATGTCAACCAAGCTGAAAAATGAAGCTCTAGGTTCTTCTCACCAGCTGTGTACTGCCCCTTTACTATGCTTAGTGCATAACCGAGCAAAGCTGTTGACAGCCAGTAAAACTTTTTGGCAGAGTGGGCTAAAAATATCTGCCTGTAGAGCATGGATGTGATTTTGTAACCTGCGCAGCTGGTGGTGTGCCTCACAGAGTACTGCTGCTTGCAGAAGGGCCCTGTAGCTTCACATACACCTCCCTCCAGGCAGCAGGCGCCTTCTCGCGCTGCTCAGTTTCACCATCAAGAAAAAATTCAAATGAGAGGGAGGGAAGTTTTGCATATAGCACACAGGCCTGGGATAATATGAACACAGAATGTAACAGACAGGGAGTCCGCCCTTTCTAAGTAAACACACACACCTTAAAAAAAAAAAAAAAAAAGAAAAAAAAGTTCCTGACCATTTGGATTCTGCTTTTTTTTTTTTAAATTACTTCTGTATCTAAAAGTTATGAGCTGAGCATGAAACTGCATTGTCAGATAAGTAATACTGAACAACAGAAACTTGAGCATGACAGCACATGTCTGTTGAGTTACTTAGGACAGAGTTCATTATTCAGATCCCCTATCTGAGGAAAGTTGGAGAAATCTATGAGTCAGAAGAAGAGATAGACAATGCCTTTGAATATTCTTTTCAACACTGAAAATACGAATCTTGTAATCTTACACACCTTTAATCCACTTGTCCCAAGTGCAGTTGAGTGTATTGTGGCTGGCTGAGCACTTACACACCTTATAGTAAACCTTTGAGGAAAAAAGGAGTGAAATTGCTACTGAAACAGTCATGTAGTATATTTTAGGTATACATTGCAGAGGGGTTTCTGCAGCAGGCAACCTGGAGCAGAACAGTGAAGAAATCTTTTGAGGTGCAGTAATTTAAGTAGATTTCTAGGTCAGGGTAGTTCTAGTGACTTGGACCTCAAGCAAACATTGCAAAAAACATGTCATGGTTATGCTGGTTTGATATAATTGTCATGAGGTACCGCAGGTTAATTATGCCACTGCTTTTTTTTCCGGGAAGAACAATGACTGAAGCTTTAGTGTCCTCCAGGACAAACAAGTCCACAGCCAAAGCTCACACCAAGCCGACACCAACCTAAGCCCAGTGTTTGTTTACTTTTTGTCTTTTTTTGTTTCCTGTTTCTTAACATGGCTAATATAAAACTACACACACAAAAAAATGTACCTTTACATCATCAGGACCTACAACGAATCTCCGAAAATCTATATTTAAAGTCACCCTTTCCTGCACTTTTCTGTTAGCTTACAGAGCTACAGTTCTGATAGCTTTGCAGGAAGTCTCTGATTAAACAGTTTTGCTAATATTTGCAAACATTTGGATCTTGCAGAAGCTCAAATAGAAAATAAGAGCAAGTTCCTAATTCCCCCCCCACCACCTTTTTTCCCCTCTTTGCATAAGAATCATATTGCCTAAATGTTTTAAAGTGTCTAAGTTAGTCCGTGATTAGCTGGTTTAGATTATATTTCCTAATGAACTCAGCATTACCTGTGATGCCTGCATTACTTACATCTAAAAGGATTTTTAACTATTTTCAACTTCTGAGATAGATCACCTGGTACTGTGTATTTTCCTCTTTTAATGTTAAAACAAGCTAACAAGAAAAATATCTTTAAGGATGCAGAGGTGTCTTTGCTTATGGTAAGTTCATCACCTGCACCTGATGAACAAAGCTGAATTCTGTTGACTTGCACCAAAGCTATATGTCAGCATCCGAAGGATTTATTCATTGGTGACTTGGCGTGTTCTTAGGCTGCTTTCATTGCTTTAAACACGTCTCTCTCTTTCCAAACCTCAGTCCCCTTTGTTAAAACACAGCTAAAAATTCAGAATAGAAATTACTTCTTTGTCTCTCTTAAATACAGTGTCTGTTTTTAAGAATGCTATACAAGCTTCTCTTGTGCAATAAAAACAGATCATTTGACAGGAGCTTATTTGCTTTCACTTAAGGGATGCTACTTGCTGGTTTCCTAATCCGAAATAGCCCATTCATTAGTGACATCATCCAGATAAAGTCACGTTGGTCTGTGGCACTGAGGAATGTTGCTCTTTCGATTATCTTGACCCGAGCAGGACTCAGCCTGGACCCAAAGGTATGCCATCAACCATTTGTTTGAGACAAAATATACAGATTGAAAAAACTGAATAATCAGTTCCATTAAAAATATTGAACTGTTCGGTCTTACAGGATCTGCAAATTAGAGGAGTACAGAAAGCATAGTTTCTATTGTATAGTCATGTGTTAGTTTTGGCAGTTGTATTTGTAAAGTAGGAAAGCAATCCAAAAAGTACCTGAAGAAAGTTGATTTTATGACTATTTTCTCCTTTGCCTTAAAAAAATTTCATTAATTTTGTGAGCAGAACATCTTGAGGACATGCCCCATCATGGTCTGTCAGGAAGAGTTTACATTCTCTGGCAAATATTCTGTCAATATACACTGAAGAATTCCACAACTCCCCTTGTGTTGATACCAGTCAAAAAACCCCAACCAACCAAAAAATCCAAACCTGTGTGTCCATTTTACCTTTTTCTTTTTTTTAATCATTGCCATTTTAAAGCAAGTATTCTGGTTGCAAAGATGAGTCCTGCTGCACTATGGAAAGAGTGCTTCACATCCCAATAAAGCCCATAAAGCCTCTGTGAAAAAAAAAATAGCTTTCCTCTGCACACTATGAAATGTGGCATTCCATAAAGGCAAGGTTTTCTTGATCAAAATCAGCTGGCTGAAGCAAAGCTGTACCACCTTGGCCCCTATCTATTTAAGCTTAAGGAACTGCTTTAAGTTTCTGTAAAACTTAGATGAAGTATAGTTAGTTCAGAACAACTAAACTGAATTTTCTTAACCAAGGGAGTTGCCAATACTTTAGATATTTAGGAAAATAGGGTTTGTCATTCTTGAAAAATGCCTGGTTTCCTAGATTACTATTATCCATTTTTCCAAGACATGCAGTCTTGTGTGAGCATGACTGTGTGCTGTTATACACAGGTTGGAAGCTCAGTTCTATGAGATTGTTTTTCTTTCTACTCCATGACAACTTTTTTTTTTCCATAGGACCTTCATCTTTGACTCATTTTTGCTCCCATGTGGCAATCAAAACTGTCATTTGGGCTCTGTATGTAGCAATGCTTTCAAGCAGTTACAATTGTTCCTCATGTAATTGAAGCTGTGAAGACAAAGATGTCAGTTGCTCTGTTATTCTCAGCCTTAATTATGCCAGGATAAACTGCGCTGGTAAAAAGTACAACTCATTGTGGTGGTTTTTTCCCATGTCAAAATTAGGGAGCTGTCCTAACAGAGTCCTGTTTGTGACTAATGATTAAAGAAAGGCAGCTGTTACAAGTAAATGCTCTGGTTTAGAGAAATTTTTGAATAGAAGCTCCTGAGCCAAATGGAACTTAATCTGCTCTGGATGAGAAACAGCTGAATATGATGCTTGGCTCCTTGTGTCAACTTTATGTAGCTCTACGACTTTTCATGTTTGGTTCATAGGTTTGAGGACAATTTTTTGGGGGTGCTCATGCAACTTGTGGGATTATAATAGAATATTTTGTGGATGGAGCAAATGGCCTCAAGTGACTATAGTTAAGTCAGCTGTGTTGAGGATCAAATGTATACCAGCCAGTCCAGCCTCTCACATTAATTTTTCTCTGCCAAACAGAATTTTCTGCCACTCCTTCCTGTGACATGCAGGAACCTTTTTGAATGTAGATGCAGCAGGTTTCACTCCCACGCTTGGAATTTTATATCCAAATCCAGTTGTGCTTGAGCCTATCTCCTGCTTAGGCCACATAAAGCTGTTGCATCCTGTGCTGCAGCTCAGAGGGAATTCTTTCAATAAACGCTATCAGATCATAAATGTATTTTCTCTCTATAAAGCCAAGTTTACTGATACTAATGTCTGAATATGCTTGTGTATTTCAGGCTCTTAAGAAGCTCAAAGCAGTCTGTTTGCGGCTTTCTTTTGGTCCGTGCATCTCAGAAACATGCACAGCTGCTGTTCTTGCCTACTTGTTCATGCACTTGCCATGGCAATGGGGATTTATATTAGGGTAATGTGCTCTCTTTTCTCCTGTGTGACAATAGTGCCTGCTTCCGTGCTACCGTTAAATGATCTAAGTGCAGTTAGTTCTCTGTGCCAAGCAGAGGGCTCAGTTACTGACAGTTAGGAAGCTGTGCTTAGCTCCTGTGGTTGGCTGTTCACTGTACGTGTCTGGTTCTGTGGCTAATTTAAAGGTCAAATTTCCAGGCTGCAGAGGATTACTTGCATTATTACTCTTCTGTGTTTGTGATCTGGGCACTTGAAGAAGGAAGAAGGATGGTGCAATCCCTGAATCTTTAACCACAACACAAGGGGCTTTGAGGGACAGAAAATGATAGTCCAATTTGGAGAATCTCCATGCTGGAATTCAGAATTTTTCTGTAGAGAGAGGCACATAGGACAGTCTTCCCATCACAAGTCCTGGATAAGAATGTGGTGTGTCATGTTCTGGAGTAATATCCTTGAAGAGGGAGGAAACCTTTTCCATCTGGTTCTGTCTAAACTGGTGGACTTGGTCTGGAACCATATACTAGAGCAAGACAGATGAACTTCTCCTCTGCAACACAGTGATTTTTATGAGGAGGAACTGGGCTGCTGAGTCTTAAGGATGTCTAGATCAGGTCCTAAATGGGGACAATCAAGGCATATATTAGGGAACATAACTGGCCTGCATTGTAAACTCAAGTCTTAGTCTGTGGAGCCTTTTACTTTTAATACTATTGAGTGGGGCAGGATGTAAAAGCTGATTGCAAATCTGCATAGAAATATCCCTGCTTGTAATTAGTAGGGAAAGGTAAGGAATATACCTTATGTAAAGGCTCTGTTTACTTATACTCTAAAAGAATTGGTGTCAGAATGTTTAGAAGTCTTTTAGTTCGGTGCTTACTTTTTAAAAGAGGATGAACCTGTATGTTTTCAGTTTTGTTCTAGGTGCAGTCTCCCCTGCTGTGGTGGTTCCCTCAATGCTGATTTTACAAGCTGGGAGATATGGGGTGGAGAAAGGTATTCCAACTTTGCTAATGGCAGCTGGCAGTATTGATGACATTCTGGCTATCACGGGTTTCAACACGTGCCTTGGGATGGCTTTCTCTTCCGGTATGCTGGTTAATCTGTACTTGGTGAAACCCAGAACAAACAGTGATATTTTGAAGAATGTGTGCTCTGTTATGACTGACTGCTTCATAACTTAATGACAACTCCTTATAAAATTCATGTATGAACTCAAATATTGAGAGGGAAACTACCTATGATCAAAAGTCTTGGTGTAACATTGTCTGCTCTGAGTTGTGGCTCACAACAACTTTCAGAGAACTTTTCCCTGCCAGCTCCCTTAGCTGCCAAGCCTGGTCCCTGCAGGCCCAACTTAGCTGCTTTGAAATTACCCAATTTGGCAATGGTCTTGCAGTGGCTCTTTCTCTGGCTTCTCTGGCACATTTCCTTGGAATGAGGTTTCAGAGACAGAAAGTTGCACTATCCAGTTCTTTCAGGCCCATAGATTCCCTCCTGAACCCCTTTGCTCCCAAGTAATTTAAAGCAGACACTGTCCTGGAATTGCCCTTGGATGTCTACAGTGTGTTCTGTCCATGGCTTACTGACCCTGTTTTAATTTTGCCAAATAGGTTCTACTCTGTACAATGTGCTCCGAGGAGTGCTGGAGGTTGCTATTGGCATAGCAGCCGGGGGGATTCTGGGAATGTTTGTTCGATATTTCCCAAGCCATGATCAGGTAAAAAACCAATTAAAAAAAAAAATTAGATAATAGAGATCCTTCATTTATGGCATGATGTTCATAAGTTACTAATTTCCAAGCTTCATGTGAAGCTACTTTATGGAAAAGCTAGGTACAGCACTAACAACTTCCAGGATGCAAAGCCTATGAAGTGAAGGTGTGTTTTATTGATGATTACTTGTTTACTTCAACAACATAAGATCTCATAGTCCTTCCTGATGCAGAGTTTGGAAACCATCTCACCATCCTGCTCTCACTGAAGGTGGTGGAAATGTCCACACGTAAAGTAGGAAGGGTCTGATACCCATTTCAGACAGTAAAATAATCATAGGATTGATGTGCAGCACTTCTATAGGATGTTTCCAGTAAGCAAAGATTAAAAACAAGTAAAGTGGACGGATTGTAGACTTTGAGTGATTGGGCATATCACCAGCACCAATTAGAATGTGTTATTTTCAATAAAAATTAAGGTATATAAAGTGGTTGATTAATTTACTATTAAGAAGCAATTAAGTGAACAGAAAATTGTGGAAGGAAGTAGGTAGGTAGGTTCTGGACTGCTGAAGTCAATTTGTAAAGCATCTATTGCCCTTAGTGGAACCAAACTTTCTTCTTATCAAATAACATAAGAAGCATAATACAGGAGCTAAACAGATAAATAGAAATGGGGAACAACAGCAGAGATATAAATATTTGCTGTGAGGCTGGATCAAATAAAACTAGACTGGCCCTGGTAAATGTTTGTTTGACTCAGCCTTAAAAACATCTAGCAAGGATTTCACTTTTCTTTGGATAAACTGTTCTAGTATTTGACTGCACAGGTAGAAAATCCTGTTATCAGAGCTGAAGCAGGGCTGTTAGAATCATCATGTTCCTTGTGATACAAAAGGGCTACTGGCAATAACATTTTGACTGGGCACCAGAAAGAAAATATTACATTTCCAAAATCTAAATTTCTTAGAAATTAATGTCCAAAAAACACCCTCAACTCAACTGAGAGGTTCAAGTCTCACTTGAAAGCTTTGATTCTTTTAAAATGGTTAATGGCAATTGTTATTTTCAAAATTAACAGAAATAACGTTTCTCCTCCATTTCTGAAAGAAATTTGCATTTTTGTTTGTCTCTTTCCTTGGCTGCAGGCATTTCTGGCATGGAAGAGGTCATATTTTGTACTTGGGCTGTCCATGTTTGCTGTTTTTGGCAGCATCTACTTTGGCTTCCCTGGATCAGGAGGACTCTGCACATTAGTCTTAGCTTTTGTTGCAGGTGTGGGATGGTCTAATGAGAAGGTGAATGTTTACATCAAGAAGCATACCAGCATACCATACCAAAAATCCTTTCAATGTACACCTAAACAGGATTTTGAATTTGTCAGGGGTGGTAATGGTGCATTTATGAAGCCCTAGGGAGTGTCTGGATTAAACAAAACATGCTTCTTGTATTTTGGAAGTCTTTAGCATTTAGCATGACAGAAAGTTACTGTGTATGTGAATATATATCGATACAGAGCCTAATATACTGACAGAGAAATGCTCACAAGCTTTTCTTAGACATCTTAAGCCATGTAAATTAGATTTAGTTATCAAGACACTTGCCTAGGAATCCAAAGCTTTATGTCCCAGCTCTGTGAGAGTGTCTGTAACCTTACACAGTCACTTTATGGTAAGATTTACAAACAGGTGTCCAAGTACATTATGCTCATGGCCTGAACACTGTGAGGTTTTGTCCCCTGTGGTTTTGGGGGGTGAAATGGAAAGCAGCAATTAAGCATCCTCTCTCATCTTTTCCAAATTCCAGCCAGTGTATTCCAGATAAATAAGAGAACAGGATGTCTGCAAGAAATGGTGATATAAAGCCATACAAAAACTATACAAAAAACTGCTTTTTAGTCACTTTCTTTTAGCTACTAAGCCTGCTTCCTCTAACTGTTGCTGCCCCACTGCATTTCTGTACCTTTTGCTTGATACTATCTATACTTAATGTTTTTAGGGCATCTTTTTCCTTCACAGCTGTAGCCTTGTGATATGCAGTAGGAGAAGGGGAGAAGAAGAGGAAGGAAAAGGGGATCAGATATTGCAGAGTCTACATTATTATCCCCACCTAGACCCTGACTTCGTTAAGATCTCAAGGTTTGTTAAAACAAGAAACCATGGTTTCTATTTAAAGTATTACACTGTTTTAATAGATTTATTAATCTATTAAATTTTATTAATAATACACAATTTTAATAGAAGAAAACCTCTTCTTGGGACTTACTTAACTACTTAAGATATTACAACTGATACAGCTCTCTATTGAAAAGCTTTTAAACCATTTCAAAAGGATGGATCTTAAAAGAGTGTATGCAGTCTGTAAATGCTGAAATAACTCTAACATCTGTAAAGAGGATTGGGTTTTTGCCAAAAAAGAAAAGAGAAAGATAACATGCAGAACTGAGGCAAATAAAAAGAAATGTTTCGAGAGCTGTATATTTTCACCTCATTCTCTTTACAGAAGTTCTTGTATTGCAGTCATCTACCACTGACTGAAGAGCAAGAGATGTTGCAGGATCAGTCCCAGAGAAAACACCAAGGACAGGAAACATCTAGGCCCTGGACTGATCATTAAGTGACAGAGCACTGCACTTATATTTTCCACACACGCCAGCCTGAAGGTTCATTTGCTATTGTAGAACTCATTTAATGAGAAAAGAAGTGCTATTAGATATGACAGGCATACCCCTTCACATAAGTGGGAGACCCCCATTTATCTTGGCAGCAGTTGCTTTAGGAAAATTGTCAGGTGAAAAGTTTGAACACAAGGAGAAAAGATGTCTTTGCCTTTACACAGTACATCACACTGGAAATTTCAATTCTTTTTGCTAGAATGGGATTTCTGACTTGCTCAGTCCAACATTGCTCCTGCTCTGATGGAGCACAGTGTGAGTGGAGTTAGGTCATGACTGAAACTTATGAAGAGCTGACTCTGCTCAGATACAACTGGAAGAACACATTTAAGCATGTAGTTCCCAAAGGGTCACAAACTTCATAGCAAAACTGTCCAAATTACATCTTTCTACATAATGCAAATCAGCTACGCTTTATTTTCCTTCTGTTGTCTCCAAACTGCTCTGTTGCTGTTCAAACATCAATGATTTTTATTTCTTTTCTTGAGTAGCAAGTGTTTATTTACCAGCAGAGCAAGACACACTCTGACCTTTAGGTCAAAGAAGGAAGAGCAATTCTGGACAATCTTTATGATACATTCTTCAGCTTGTCCTTTGATAATTAAATGTTGTGTCTACTTGGCCATGCTTTTGTGAATTTACAGATTATTTTTGGTTTGATTGCAGAGGGAAGTAGAAAAAATTGTTGCAGTTGCATGGAATATCTTTCAACCTTTTCTTTTTGGTTTAATTGGAGCAGAAGTATCTGTTACATCTCTTAGGCCTGAAACTGTTGGTAAGCTCATTAATTAAGTATCCAGCTTTCATTACCAGCTTCCAAAGAATCTCTATAAAGAAATTTAAAGCAAAGCAGACTATGACTGCCCTCACCCTGCCAAAAAAACTCACCAAACCCCAACAAAGACTCAACACCCCTGTAAAGCAACAGTTTTAGGAGGCTTATTCCCCTCAAGCAGTTATGCACAAAAGTACTGAGAAGTGTTTGTCTCTGTTGCAGGACTATGTGTTGCTACATTAGCCATTGCCCTCATTGTGCGAATCATAATGACATTCCTGATGGTGTGTTTTGCTGGGTTTAATTTCAAGGAGAAAGTATTTGTCTCGTTGGCGTGGATGCCCAAAGCCACTGTCCAGGTAAACAGTCCAACATCCCTTTTATTGCAGACTAAATCTATTGTCCTTAAAAAAGCTCCTTGTAACAAGCACAGCAATGAACAGGTAGAGGATCAGGCTCAATAACAGCACAGTGGGGTATACGGACAGTTTATATTCTAAAGTGCTAGAATTCTAATATGCTAGAAAAGTGCATGGAGAGCCTTCTGTGGGAAGCTGGATTGCTTACATCCTGGGCCGTACTCTTAATAATGACAGAGAATTGTATGTGTATCATAGGAAACTTAACTATTTCTCAGCCATTGCAGGTTATTGTGCCTTTACATACAGTTTCTGAGAACTCTGAAAACAAAGGTAGAAGTGTTTCCCTCTTACAGCACATGAAGCATCTGCAGGGACAGTCACACCAGAGGCTCAGAATGGGTTTTCAGTTTGTGGTCATTTTAGTAAGGAGTGGTCTGACAGCCATATTGCTAGAGAAGCCTCGGGCTGGCTGCATTCCTGCTCCTTTATTTCAGTTATCATTAAGTCATTGAGATTTTGCCTCAATAGCATGATTACTTGCAAACAAAAGTTAATAATCAGAACTGGCAAGGGTTGTTGCAAGATTTGTGAACTGAATTTTCAGAAGCTGCTACTAGTTGCCTGTTTTCAGGACACATTTTCAAGATGTGGCATTTTAATGGCCCATTTCAATAATCACACATTCTCCAAAAATGTGGGCAAAATGACAGCTAAGCAATGTTCTCCACAGGAGGGAACCACCTAGATAAACTCCCGAGCTTAGGAAATTAAAAGTGTAGCCAAGTGAAAGTTGTTCTCATAGGTGTAATATAACACCTTTGTGCTCCCTAGAAACAAATGGGTTGAATGTACTGAAAACATCACATTTCTGTTAAATGTTGACTGATGATGAGTCCCTTTCTTTCCTCTTTCAGTGCTAAAGGATACTTGATGCATCTCAGCAATGTGTTCTTTCCTACAGGCTGCAATAGGTTCTCTTGCCCTGGATACAGCAAGAAGTCATCAGGATGAACAACTGGAAAAATATGGAATGAATGTACTGACAGTAGCTTTTTTGGCTATCTTGATCACCGCTCCAATCGGAGCCCTGGCTATTGGCTTGACAGGGCCCAGACTTTTGCAGAAGGCTCAGACAAATAACCAGGAGGATGAGAAAGGTGCCGAGGTTGTAGAAGAGGCAGAGGTCTGTGAATCTTCTTAAGAGACCATTACAGGAATATAGTCCTTCAGCCCTTACACTTCTGCTGAGTAAACACAGAGTGTCTATAGTCTTTCTGGAGGAAACCAAAACAAGTATCAGCTACGTCTGCTATTTTAAAAGCAGCCCTGGTGGAGTTTTATAAAATATTTTTATGAGCTGATGGTGGCTTAAGAGATGAAATATCTGAATGTACAATGAATAGGCTGGCCAGACAGTGAGTCACTGAGAAGTTAAGTTATTTTAAACGTGTGGGTGTGAGGCCAGGGAGAGGATGAGAATTGTTCAGGCATGGAATGGAGTCATGAGGTGGAATATAAACAGAAGAAAATGGAGACTAATGTGAGTAACTTCTTGATGGTTGAAATTTGACTGTGAGAAGACAAGTTCAACAGCTCAAAGAATGCAACTGAATTAGAGACTGCTGACATACAGTGAGCAGGTCCTGCCACGGGTTGGTGGTTCCCCCTCCTTCCTCATTTGAGTTCCAAAATTTGCCTTTTCTTATTGCTGTTCTTTCTCACAGCTCATACACTCCTTTGTGCCTTCAAGGGACTGCCAGCTTTGGTCACAGCAAGAAACAACAGCTGGTGTTTATGTGCTGAGAGACAGTTGGGTCCATCAGGGACTGTGGCAATACAGATGTTGCTGGTGATGGTAGAAAATAGGACCAAGCCTGAAAATGGGATGAGGGCTGTGAGGAGGCTGTAAGGACTGGGAAAGGGCTGTATGGGTTTGGGATGGCTGCTTCTTCACCTGTGTACCTCAGCCTTCGCACAACATGATATCAAGGGAGGGAAA